>JADRCD010173167.1:0-12192 GCA_019843815.1 Montemys delectorum | reverse complement strand
ATCATGAAAAATTCCCTTTGCTATTATCTTATACAGATTTTAGTGAACTGGAACTTTATTTAGTAGTCTGTAGTGATGATCATGCTGTCTTTTTACATATAATTTACAGAGAGAACATAGAAAAATAAGATAATAATCTGTGGGATCTTTATAGATTTATAGAATCTTTAAATGCATGTTGACCTGTAAATACGGTTGGATTTCCCATAATGACATGAACATCAACACTAACAGAAAGAAAGTACTACTATCAGAAGCTCCCCTCAAACAATTCTAATGGATAGAAGGCAAGTAAGCAATCATTAATAAGTACAGCTCATTAAAAATTAGTATCAGCATGGATGGGACGTTATGGGAGGTATGGTGACTGAGGAAGGAAAGTAGAAGCTGTATTGTGAAAGCAGAAACTCATTTCAGGGCAAACGATTTGGTAGCATGTTAGAGGCAGACAGTTGACATTAAATCTGACATAGAAGAGAATAGTTCCAGAATGAAGAGGAGCTATTCTCCATATTGGTTGAATACTAAGTGTCTTAATTTTTTTTCTATTTTTGGAACTTCAATGTCTTTATTTGTACATTAAGGGTCATCCTTGTCTATATTTTGTAACCTTTATGATATTAGGAGAAACTATGTTATTATAAATACAATGGTAAGAATTCAGTCTTCTATAGAGTAAGTGATGAGCAAAATGGCTAAACTCAAAGAACAGAAAAGAAGGGGTAATAATAAACCATGAGAGATGATATGGACATGACTCAGATCCCAAGGGACTTAGCTGTGACAGGAATAAGACTTCATCTCTTAGCACCAAGAGCTTGGAAATGTAATTGCAGGATTGAGATAAGTGCTGCGTTAGGGAGGACAAGTTGATGGTGATAGATTCACTCAGAAAAGGTTCTTCACATAGCCCGGGGAGACTGAGGAATTTCAACAGAAGGGAGGGGAGATGGAACCTTGCTGGACTTGATCCACTATTGGGACGGGATAATAAAAACTGCATATTAGAGCCTGGAACTCCTAGAAACCCAAGAGTTTGGTAAAACAAAACAAAACAAAACAACAACAGCAACAACAACAACAACAACAAAACAAAAGCTTCTGAGTGGTTCAGTTTTAACATTCATCCTTTTATTAGCATCCTTTGGATCTGAAGGCACTTCAGTAGGTACTTTCACATATCTCCTCTTGGAAACTCACTATGCTGCAAAGGTATGAAATCCTGTGTATAGAGGTGATCCTGTGAAAGTAACTTGCTCAATGCCATAAATTAAGTGGGAACAATCTGCCTGACTTCACTTGACCATCAATTTCAGATATTCATACCAGGTAATATGCTTTCATGAGAATGTATTCCCACAAGACAAGGGAAGGAATGATGCAGGTGCAAACCCAAGGGCAGTTTGTAAAATCAATGTCTTTTTAAAGTTTAAGTCCAACCAAACAAGGACAAGAGAAGAATCAATTATCAGTGTATTTGGTAGTGTACAAATGAATGTATTTGCACAAATCTAGGTATGTGTCTTTGCCTTACCAAGGCTAGGAAATTATTTTATTTGAAAATTGTACATAGATTGGAGATAAGTTGGTAGAGAGAAAATGGTTTACAAATAAGCAGATGGACTGATAAAAGGGAGAATAAGCCTTCCCAACTACCCTGGGGGTTGACTCCAATAAAACAGCTCTGTTGGAATAATGTAGTGTTTGAGAGATGGGGTATAATATGCTTAAATGCTTTTACAGTTCCCCATTAAAGTAAGTGGATGGAAATTCATAAAATATTGATAGCATTTGAAATGTGTTCATTCACAGCTCTGCCCAGAATCAGGAACAGTAGCAAAAGGATTGGCCTAGGCAGGTACAGCATGCACAGGCTAGCACAATCCAAGAATACAGGGTGGCATCTAGTCAAGTGACCCTGTATTTAAAACATCGGATAATGCAAGCAATAAGGTAGAGAATGGAGGACATCCATTTTTTTTCTCAATGTCCAACAAGAAAAGTTCTGACGAAGGTATGTATGCACCATGACAAATGAAAAACAGTCTGTATATTAAAATACACATGGAGCCCTGCAAATGTCTCCAGACTTTTCACTTTTCTTGTAATCTGAGTATGAGGTAAGAAAGAGAGCACTTGACCTCACTATCCAGTCTCTGGCACAAACTGATTATCCAAAAAGTGACGATCTGACCACAGGAGGTCAATCAGAATCTTTTCCTGGAAAAATCTTAAGTGCTGCTCCAGGGAGCACTTGGTCAGACTCATGTTACTTGCAACTTGGGAACAAAGGCTTCTAAGAATCTAAAACTTTGCAAAAGACAAGCAGAAACAAAGTAGAAAATGCGTGTCATAACATTCAAACTATTGGTTCTGTCATCTCATGAGAACAATATAAGATTTTAATTTCAATAATTTGTTAATTACAATTCATGGTTAATAAAACCTGTAATATTTCTATGTCACGTTGAATGTACTGCTAACATCTGTAAATTATTTTACTGGCCTTTCAGGTATAATCATATGATTGCTATTGTTGTCATTCCTGTTTTATAGATGAAAAAGCTAAGATATAAAGGAGACATTATTTCCTAGTAACACATTTATAACCAAGAATCTAATTGGGGTTTCATGCCAATCCTTAGTACTAAACCTGTATTTTCTACTTGTTCCCTGAGACAAAGAGTAGAGTTTAGCTTTCCAGGAAATTCAGTACACTGTTCATGCATTAGCACCATGTAATTTCTATGGAGATTGTCTCCTAGGTAGACTACTCAAGATCTCATCACCCCTCAAATGGCTGGAACTTCCAAGTGGGTTTGTCAGACTCCATAGTATATCATATAAAATCTGTCCCTCCACATTGAAAATGTTATTTTTCTTTCTGCTTTGGGCATGCTACCACTATGTTTCCAGCTGTTCAGTGAAAACACATTTTATACACTCCCAAGTCATACTCCTCATAAGACACTCAACATTTCCCACAGCCTGACCCAAACACATCTCACAAGACTACTCTTCAGGAAGTCTCTCAACACTCTCTGTATACTTCTATAACAAAAGGCATCCCCATTCAGCATATAGCATTGTTATATCTATGGGGATAGATAACACTTTGATTCCATGAAAGAATCAGGTCTATTAGAGACAGAAGAAAAAAAGAAGAGAGGCAAAAAAAAAAAAAAAAAAAAAAAAAAGAAAGAAAAAGAAAAAAAAAGATGCTTGAATACCTCCATTCTTAAAGGCAGAAAGTTCTGAATTTTATGACTCAAACAACATACTAGCTTTATCAAATGTGTGTTGAAATCAATTAAGTGAATAATCACAGCTAGCAGATGTGGGTGTGTGTCAAGAAACCCAGCCTTCAAAAACTCTGTTTTAATATAGGCCATGGAAAGACAAATATCATCTGTTCTGCTTGTAAGGCCATACTTTGTCATGCATTAGACAAGATTCCACAGTAACATGAAATGTTTTCATTTTAATTCAGAAGTAAGAAGCTGAAGTCTGTAGCCATTTCTCAAACTTCAAACATAAATGTCCTACCAAGAACTCAGAGTTGCTATGTGAAATTTGGGCTGTGCTTATTTAGAGAGATAACAAGAAAATTGGAGGTATTTCAGTAACTTTGTCTTCAGGCCAATTATTCCACTAACAATGGAAAAATCAGGTTAGAAGTCATGTGAAAGAAGATCTTGTCTCACTTTCTTTCTAGCATAAATCTTTTTCTGCATAGAGTATTTAACAGTTGAGAGTTCATTGTCTCTTATAACTGCTCCAACCTAGAGCTTCCTATATGTGCACACCCCAGCCACTGCAATACCACAACAAAACACTGAGCATTCCATTAGTCCTAGAATACCTTGAGACAAAGTCAACTTCCAATACCTGCAAGCAGAACTCTCATTCATTCCATTGTGTTTCAGAGACTCAGGACAGGAGCACTGTTTATTTCCCACATTGCTGGAATTTGTTGTAATGAAATTTTGCACAGCCCCTGATTTTTTTCATTGGAATCATGGAATTTTCTTTCTTTTTGCACATTCCTATTTTTGGTTTCTGACACCTAGAAAATCACTCATCATTAGGGACATATTTCTGTGGATTAATGATCATTATACAGAAATAATAAATTTGCTGATATATAAGAATGAGGTGCAGAGCATTTTCTGGGAAGTTATGGCCTCTGAAGGTTAGTAGAAGTATGTATTGTCTTTGAGAGATTAAATTGGGTTTTGGCAATAGTTTCAGATTCTGACAGACAGGCAGACCTAATGCAAGAAAAGGGGATTTCAATATATAGACTTTGGTGATTCTCACCAGACTCAGTCCCAGAAGGTGTGTTGTCCCCATGTGTCCTACTGCTGATACCATAATCAGCTCCAACTGATTTAGCTGGAAGCTATCCTTTAATGTAATGCAAATGCAATTAAATCCTTTTTAATCTTAAGGAGTTCTGTTTGCCTGGATGAGTCTCAAAATAAAAATTATCCTGCTTTTTCCTTAAACTCTTTTATTTTACCTATATGACATTGAGTAGCAGCTCTTGGTCTCAGTTTCCTTGGGGTCTCAACTTCCTCATTTGTTTACTGTAATTGACTTGATCTGGTGGCCTGTTAGAGGCCCCACTGCTCAGATATCCTTCCAGCCCTTTGTCAGGTTTTTCATGCTCACATCTCAATCATGTCAAAGATGAACTTTCATCCTATATTTCCTTATATTTTGTGCTAGAGGAAACTTCCATCAAGATACCCCAGGACTTATTTCTTTCAAGATTGTAAAGTCCTTAGAACCATACCCAACTTGTATTTTGTTTGAACCAGCATGTTTCCCAATGTCTAGCATTTTGCAAATGATGCACAAATATGTACTGAAAGAATGACTAAGTAGCTGGGCAGTGGTGGTGCATGTCTTTAATGCCAGCACTTGGGCGGCAGAGGCAGGCGGATTTCTGAGTTCGAGGCTAGCCTGGTCTACAGAGTGAGTTCCAGGACAGCCAGGAAACCCTGTCTCCATAAAACCAAAAAAAAAAAAAGAATGACTAAGTATTAAACCTTATAAAAGCACAAAAATAAAAATATAAGAAGTATGATATTAACCTATAAATGTATATGGGAGTATAATCGATGCCTTTAGTCAGAAACTTACCATAAGAAAGATTATCACTACATCTTGGCAAAAGAAAATGACAGGTAACCTCAAATAACCTAATACTCAAGTCAAGCCAATCAAAAAGTCTTGGTGGCAGCATTTTGGGGTCCCTCTAATTTTGTAGGTGTCAAAGCCTTAGAGATTGGTAATCTTATCTGTTAAGACAGAGATAATTTTAGTAAAGATTGACAAAATGATAGAACAGAAAGGAAGTAATATTCTCCTGACTTGAATACATGTTCAAATATTACCTGGAATCATTTTGGCTATATTTATCCTGGATCAGCCATGAAATCTGAGCAGAATTCTTCCAGCTGAGTTTACATGTAGTGTTGAGGCAAAGCTTCAACTCAGCTTAAGTAGCCAACTCTACAGCATACATGCCAGTGACACTTCATCTTTCCTAGGCTATCCTACCTCTATGAAAGCTGTCATATTGAGCTTGCTTTTCAAGGACATCCTCAATACAATGGCTTAACTAGTTTACCCCAATCAACAGTGCAGTTATGATGTAACTATGTTGGCCACCGCTAAGAAATACCACACATACAAATGACCACTCAACTATTTTTATTTTTATGTTCCTTGACTAGCCCTTGTCCTTTTTGCTATGGTCTACACAGTGGTTTGTCTATTGGAGTTATACCATGCAAGGAAATTTAATAATCTTACCACAAGACAATAAGCAGAAAGTGGTGTTTTTATAGAGAAATAAGCATAACATTTGACCAGTATTAGAGTGACATGATAAACGCAGAATAATAAGATCATACTCTGCTTCATCATAGAAAGAAATGCAAATAGAAATCTCAGAATACTCAAAAAGAAATGTGTAGGAATATAGAAAGTAAGAAAAGGGTAGCCTCAAAAATGATGGGTTGAAAACCAAGTGATGTGATCCTTCTCAATTTTACTTTATGTTTGTGGGGTTTTGGCTTGCTGGTATCTCTGTGCACCATGAGTGTACAGTGTGCAAAAAGGTTAGAAGAGAGCATCTGATCCCTTGCAACTAGAGTTATAGAAATTTGTGAAACATCATATGGGTATTGGAAATCTTGGCTGGTTCTTCTGGAAGACTAGCCAGTGACATTAATCACTGAGCAATCTCTCCAGCACTTCTTTTTGATTTTGGCTGCAGTAATCCTTTTGTTAAATATAGGCTTATATATCAAAAGCTGATAAGATTTGTTGCCCTCGTGGTATTTTCTGCCAATAAAAGGGTTAAATTTTACCTTTGGTATAAAATGCTGTAAGGCAGGAGCAAAATTCAAGGTGGTTCTAAGAGGCACAGAGGCAAAGGCGTGTTCATCTTTTCTATACTTCACTTAAAACATGAATTAGTGGTACTGGAGGGAGATTCCAGCCTCTTTCAAGGATTATCATATCTCTTGCCTGCAAATGTCAGTGTATCTTTAAAAGGATATGATGCTAAATAAATAAAATCAAAATCTATATAGTATAATGATCATACTGCTGTATGGATGTTAAGAATTGGTTCTAAGTACGTAATTCCTGCAGTCAGTCTAATCTATCAGGCCACGATTGCTAACCAATCAACAAACTAAGCACAAGCGTAAGCTTCTCTGTACTGAGCAGGATTAATGACAATTCACAGGTGTGCCACTGTGGTATGAACTTTTCCTTCATCAGGAATCTCACAACTTGGTTTGAAATCAAAAGTAAAAGTTCAAACAAATTTTAAAAGAAAGACAAAAAAAGGACAGAAAGATAGAAAGAATTGAATGTAAGAAATACTAAAGAAGGAGAGGGAGAGGGGAAGGAAGATGAGAATTGTATAAAGAGAGAGACAGAAGGAGCAAAGGAAGAAAAGTAAAACAGGAAATAAAGGAAAATGTAAGTCTATGGAAGAATAATATAGATGGAAGTGAATGGAAGTCAGAATCGAGTAATTTTGAATTCAAATGTCATCTTTCCTACATATTAATCTTACATTTTTTTATAATTTATTTAACTTTTCAATCCTTGTTTTCTTGTAAGTAAAATGGGAATGATATATATATATATATATATTTACCTAGAAGTGTTACAAAGATTGTAAAAATAAATATCAGCATAGCCCTTAAGGGAAAAGCTTTGGATAGCTCTAACAGATAGTAAGTAAGGGTCATCAATAGGTGTCAGATGAGTTTAGTGAAATGTCATCTGTTGTGATGAATCATATTAATGGATTGTTTAATATTTAAGCATCTTTTCACTTTTGGAGTAATCTCCACCTGGTGGATTCTTAACATTTTTAGTATACTATTATTAATAATTTTGCCTAGACATACCTAGCGACATTGATCAATAGTGGTTTTTCTTTGTTTTGTTTTGTTTTTATTTCTTAGAGATTTATTGATGGAAACCCTTGGCGGATTTTTAGAACCACTATTATGATTCTTATAAAACTTACATACCTTCAAGAATATAACTTGAGGCGTCTCATTGCTTCCAGCTAATAAACAACAGGCAATCGTATGCTTAACCTTATTTTCATACTGTCATCATTCACCCTTTAAAAATAGACACACTACTCCTCCAGTTTCACAGCATGTGGTTTTCAAAGCCTGGATTTCCCCTTCTAGCCATCATTTCTATTTAGTTGTACAGACAGATATATATTTAATGCTTACCAGCAGGCCTTCTGTCAATGTCTCTCCAGTCAGTTTCATTCTGTGGTGGTTTGTTCAGGAAAGGCTCCTGGGAGCAGTATTTTCTGGGTTCGTGCTTTTTGGTAGCAGTTTGTCTACAGTTTTTATACATGAAAGTAAGTTTGGCTGAGTTCATAACATATGGCTCATATTTTCTTTTCCTGAGTATCTTAAATATGTCACTCTATAGTCTTCTGACAAAAAGCACAGCTGTCAAAAGTCTGATGAGAATGGAATTATCTTCCCGTTGTGAGGGACTCAAGCCTTTTGACTTAGAGAACAAAATGTAATTTTTAAATATTTCAGAACTCATTATCCTAGGTCTTGTTTTAGAAGCATATGTTCTCCCTTTTTAATAAATTGTTTCCAATGTTTTGTTGTTATTTTTAACATTAATTTTAATTTTTAAACTATTCTCTTGAAAATGTTGTACTTTGGTTACATTTGCTTTCTGTGTGAACTCATAATACAATACAATAAGAAATGTTGTACTTTGGTTTCATTTGCTTTCTGTGTGAATTCAAAATACGACACAAGATGTATAGCATAAATAAATATAATGCAAAAATATGTGGTTGCTTTTCTTATTTATTAACCTCTCTCACTTGCATTCAAATTTATCTTATATATTTTTCATTTATTTTTTAATTTTAAATCTTATTGCTAGGTCTAGAGAGATGACTCACTAGTTAAGAGCTCTTGCTGTTCTTCCAAAGGATCCAAGGTCAGTAAAAAGCATACATTGGCAGGAGGAGGTGGGAGCTCACAAATGGAGGTAACTCACACTCCAGAGGACCCACCACTTCTTGTTGGTCTCCATAAAGGCAGTGTACTCATATGACACATACAGACATACATGTACATAAATAAAAACAATTAGGATATGTCTTTAAAAATGTTTACTCTTCTTTATTCATTTCTTATAAGGTATTGCCTGACATATTCAAGGCACTTGTGATTTTTCTAGCTTAAATAGTTTTTCCTTGAAACAGCATTTTTTTAAATTAGGTTTTGCTTTATTCAGTATTATTAATGCAAATAGGGGATGGAAGGGTGGGTCAGCAGTTAAAAACATTTGCTTTCTAGCAAAGGAACCAGGTTTAGTTCCCATCACCCACATGGCAGCCAACTGTCTAGGACTCTAGTTCCTCTTCTGACCCTTGTGGTCACTGCATGTGTGTGTGTGTGGTACATATACAGCATTTTATTTTTAAGTTTTAAGTTTGTTGAAAGTTCCATATCTTCAGCCCAGCTTTTTTGTTTTTCTGATTTGATGATTTCTCTTCTTTCTTCATCATTTAATTTATTCTAGCTCATGTTGACCACATTTTATTCAAGGCATGCTTTCACTGACATTTGATAGATTGACAACAGATGTGTCCTTATTCTTCTCCCTTTCAGTGATTACTAAATGTGTATGGGGATCAAACTGGATTATTTCTTACCAATTCTTTTGCAGAACTAATTTTCGGCACTCTTGGAGAAAGCACTGGGTCTAGCCATCCTCTTTATCTTCACAGCACTAGAATTGCTTTTTATTTTGCATAACATGAACATGGAGTTTTCAAGATATGCATTCTGTTTTTCCCCCTCCGTTTTAACTTGACTCTTTTCCCTGAAGTTTTTTTTTCCCCAGTTAGGTTCTTGTTCTGAGAAGCAGCTTACCTAGATCCATCTCTGAGCTCCCTTGGGGATTTCTGTATTGAAGTGCAATAGAAGAACCCCAGTAGATTAAGATGATTCCTTATGTGCTTCTGCCTGTCTCCTCATGAATGCTTGATGAAGATAATCATCTTTGTTTTTGTTCACCAGAGGATATGTTACAATTCTGCCTCCTCCTTTGAAGAATTTGGTGCTGCGCAGATTCTAGGCAATCACACTTAACCCTCCTCTGTTCATAAGTTAAGGTTTTGAAAATACATTAATATCTTAGTGGATTTTCTTTTCCTGCTTACATAGATGATGTTGTTGTAGGGGCTTGAGTTTTATCATTGTAGCTCTTTTTTGTTAATGAAGGATTTAGGGAGATACAAAAATCATCTCATCAATGTCATCTTTTCAGGCTTTTCTGTGGTGCCTTTTGGAGTGATCTTTAAAGACTCATTTACAATGACATCTAACATGTACAGCTGCCACATAGCCAAGAATAATCACTGAATCTGTGTTAAAGGTCAACTCCCACTTGTTAAAAATGCTGTCATATGACATCTAAAAACCTTGATAAACATGCACAAACAATATGTTTTGAGATTATATTAGACAAATGTGTTTTATTCAAATACTGTACTATTACTTAAACTATTGATTGAGAATTTGTATAACGAAAAGATATAAGCATAGTTTATCGTTTTCAGGCATACAAGTCCTAGCCTTTGAAACTTATATTCAGAGACTCACAGGGACTCAACATTGACACCCAAGGTTTACTGGAAAATAATCTTAGAACAATCCCATTTCAAGGATGGGGCAACATAGTTCCCCATAGTTAGAAGAAACAGCATATCCAATATGCACCTATATGCAATGTAGTTCTGGAAAAAGAGATATTAGATGTAGGTACAAAAAAATTAGCCCAAATCGAACTCAAGTACATTGACTGCACTGACAAAAATAGAAAGCAAATGTATTTTTAAAAACAAGATATTACCTCCAAACACACACACATGAATGTATTTATCTAATTAAGGAATTTGGTTTCATGGGTATGAGGGCATCTCCAACTCATAGGGTCATATCATTTGTTTCTTGTATGGCTATTGAGAAAAATCTTAGTAGAACTCCAAAATCAAAAGATACATTTCTAACTGCTTCCCTATATACTAGTATAAGACATATAAATTTTGAAAGAAAATTGCCATGTTATAGCAGATACACAGTTTTGGTGGACTGTAGGCAGAGAACTATGTTGTTCCATCCCTGAAAAGAAATTGTTCTAAGATTATTTTCCAGTAAACCTTGGGTGTCAATGTTGAGTCCCTGTTAGTCTCTGCATATAAGTTTCAAGGGCTGAGGCTTGAATGCAATTTGACCTTTTTAGGTCCAGTATGCATGATAAACACACACACACACACACACACACACACACACACACACACACATACACACTCGTGCACACACATGTGCACCTTGTATCCTAAAGGTCTGATGAGAAATGTGGACTCACTGTGGAGAAAAAGCAATTATACCACATATTGCACAGCAAACCTTCATAAGATGCCCTTCCATCATCTGGCTTTCTCCAGTTATATAGCAATTATCTCATCACACCTTCCCACACACCATCAGAATCTCTATACTCCTTTTTAGTCTCCTCTTTCTTTATAACTTCCTGTCCTCTTACCAGGCAGGTTTCTCTATCCTCCCTGATATTGTATGTAACCACCCTTCAGCTGGCTTCTCTATATTCTTTTTGTTTTTATGATGTTCAATTATATACATCAGCTTAGCTTTGCCAAGGGATGGCCAGATAGTTACTAAACATCATTTCTTTGTCATAAGACTATGTTCAGAAAAACAAATAACATGTAAACTGGTGAGCTGAGTAAAGCAAATGGTTCTTCCAAGTGCAGCTGGCCATTATTCAGTATTGAGGAGCATGAGAGTAATAGGCTAAATTCATTGTAAATGGCCACATTCAATGAAGAATGTATCTCCTGCCATTGCTTTCCCGGATTTGGGCATTTTGACTCAAACTCACATGTATATCGTACTCTTTCTTGCTCTGGAAACTTTGAATTATGTCATCAACTGTCTTGGTTCTTTATCTTTGCATAATACACATGGTGAGACTTCTTAGCCTTTATAACTCTGACCTTAGAGTCATTCCCTTTCTATGTATAGAGGTGTATATGTTCTGTTTCATCAAAAACTCCATATGCCACCTATTCTCCAATCAGCTAATAAAAGCTCTTCTCTCAAACCTACACTCCTAATAAGAGGGAGAGGAGACTTAACGGTGCTTGTCTCAGATCTTTCCTTGTCTCAGATCTTTCCTTGCTCACTTTTAGAGCTCTTGTAGAATTAAGAGTTTACTCCAAGACACTTATCCTTTCTTCATTATCCAGTCAGGACAAATGATAAAATATATCCTATGATTGCTATCAGTGGGGTTAGCTTTTAGATGAACCAAAGACAAGACAAAGTATGCTGTTAATTGCTGTTATTGGGAACTTTAACAATAAAACAAGATAGGCATGAAAAAGCGAGGTGCAAAAGGACATATAAATCATGGTGTCCTGAGTTGGAGTTATAATCCTGATATTTAGATCCACTTTAATTATATAAGAAATAGGGTAGAAATGCCACAATTAGTACCTAGAAAAATAGTACTATTTTTATGTATGTGTATTTCACGTTTATGTCAGTGGGAGGAAAAGAACACAGAGAGAGA
>JADRCD010173159.1:691-17906 GCA_019843815.1 Montemys delectorum | reverse complement strand
AGGCATGAAGAGTTAGCAAAAGGAAATGGGTGATGTTTTAAAATATTATTAAAATCGTCAACTACTGAAGACAGCCTCTCCAGGTCTTCTGCAGGGTACAGAATGAAAACTCTTATAATCTACCACAGTGATCTGTGGCATTGCTCTGCGCCTAAGGGAAGCACTGAGCTGTGTGAGAGGGCAAAGATGGAGTAACTCCAGTTACCTCATCCTAAAGCACCTACCTTAGGATGTTTAAAAAACATCAAAAAACAAATGATGATTTAAAAACCACCCGTGGGAGAAGCCTCTGTCTATGGTGTGATTTACAAAAGGAAACTGAAAGGGGAACCAAGCGTGCTGGGTGAGAGTTAGCATAAGATATTTTAAAGTGTGTGTGTGTTGTGTGTGTGTGTGTGTGTGTGTGTGTGTGTAGCCTAAACACATTATATGCCAAGCCATTTCTGTTCTGAGTAGGAACTGCCTGCCACCTCTGGGGATCTTAATGTATCCTGTGGCTTTAGAAATGTGCTTGGAAGCAGATAATAGCTATGACTCTTCGTTTCTGGGTTTTAATGTGCGATTTGGAGCCTTAGTTTTTAAACAGGGTCTGTTTGGAGACTCGTCTCCCTAGCTCTTTTCTCCAGTTGTACAACTTACGAAGCTTCTGACCATCTTCTGAATTTTGCCTGGTTCTCCTTTGCTTCCTTCCCTCTCTGTGCAGGCCAGGCTTCTCAACTCTAACTACACTCCTTTGGACTGTATGTCCTCTGGTCCAGAGAAGTATGGGTTACAGGAGCAAGACCACTGATGTGGACCCTGTTGGCCACATCTTCCCCAGCCTAAAATAGTCTGCCCCAACCCTATGCTACCCCATCCCCACCCACCACCCACCAAGGGCAGGTGCCTCATTCCTAAGCTTTTAGAGGAGAAATTGGAAGCACACTTTAGCTTTGTTCTGTGGCTTGCTCGATGCCTACATGGTTTTGGGGAAGCTTCTAGAATCTGCATGCTGGGACACGGTGATATTCTGAGTGTGTTCATCAGAAGGGAGGGAGGCATGAGACCCTGCTGACCTCCCAAGTCCTCACACTGTTTTAAGTCGGGGCCATACTAGACCTGTTGGAGAATGTAGCTGTTCAAACTTTGTCTTATATGAAGTTCCCCCAGTAGCCCTGTGAGGTTGCCAGGGTGTAGGGGTGTGAGGGTCTATTCTTAGCAGGTGAGAAAACAGAGAAAAAGGTTTTCAACTGGGTGTCACACTGCCAATACCTAATGGAAGCAGCCCCGCACCTTGACAGCCACACCAGACATAGTATCTAAGACGTAGCTTATATAACTATTAGTTCTTGTTATTGCTATTTTTGGTTATGTTCTCATTCTCAATTATTTTGGGGTCTTAAATGCTTGTGAGTGTGTACTATGTATAGGGTGGACTATGGGAACACTAATAGGAACAAGATAGATACACACACATACACACACACACACACACACGTATATATATACGTGTGTGTGTGTGTGTGTGTGTGTGTATGTATATATATGTTAGCACCTTCCCGTCCTGAGCCAGGTCTAAGCAGGCCTTGCCCTTCTAGATAGGTCTGGACCTTCAGCAAAGCAGCAAAGCATCATGGACATTCATGTTGGAGGGCCTCCAGGGCCAATGGGAATTCAAGCATGTGCTTAGCCTCAGATGAGAATCTGTTAAGTTTTAGGAAATGACTCTTAATTTGGTTAGAAATTTATGTGGCCTGGAAATTCATGAATTGTAAGTTATTTAGCCACACTGATGACTGTAAATTATTCTTAATATAAATGTTAACAGTGAATTAATCTGGCAGATGTAGTTCTTTACCTTGTACTAATAATTGCACAGAAAAAACAATATTTATTTAAAACTGTGCCTCAATAGATGATCAGTTAAATGACCTATCTTTATTTTCTATGCTAATCTGGCTCCCTCCCAGCCTCATCTCATAATACTTGAATATCGTTACTGATCTGGCTCTTTGGACCCCTTCTTTATGGCTCCAGCTCCTCCAGATCTGATTCTCCCTCTCTTTTTCCTCTGGTTGGTGGACATCCCACCCTATTCTCTTTTCTGCCCACCCATTGGGTTATCAGCATTTATTGACAAGGCAGAGAATAATTGGTAAGAATTGTTTACATAAACTTGATACAGGATATTTTTGACATAAGCATTACAATGCCATGTCTGGAATGAAACAAGACAAGAGGGCAGAGAAATCAGCATTTGAATAACACAAGGGTAAACTTGACTCAGTGAATAAAAACATTATGCCTACATTTGACCTTTACTCACTGTACTGGCTGGTTTTGTGTGTCAACTTGACACAGGCTGCAGTTATCACAGAGAAGTGAACTTCAGTTGGGGAAGTGCCTCCATGAGACCCAGCTGTGGGGCATTTTCTCAATTAGTGATCAAGGGGGTAGGGCCCCTTGGGGGTGGTGCCATCCCTGGGCTGGAAGTCTTGGGTTCTATAAGAGAGCAGGCTGAGCAAGCCAGGAGAAGCAAGCCAGTAAGGAACATCCCTCCATGGCCACTGTGTCAGCTCCTGCTTCCTGACCTGCTTGAGTTCCAGTCCTGACTTCCTCTGGTGATCAACAGCCATGTGGAAGTAAGCTGAATAAACCCTTTCCTCCCCAGCTTGCTTCTTGGTCATGATGTTTGTGCAGGAATAGAAACCCTGACTAAGACAGTCACTATGTGCCTGCAGCACCCCCTCTCCCACATGGTGACAACCTAAAATATCTCTAGATATTGTCAAATGTCCCCTTGGAGAGGGGCAACATTTACAGGGCTCATTTGATGTCCAATAACAACTCTTCCTAGACACCTTCTGTTTGGGACCATCGCTTGGTTGTTATTTGGAGACCACCCCATCCATAGATATCAGTCCTGAGCAAGGGATGGCCTCAGATTGTGAGCAGCCATGTGCCCACCCCACCCCAGCTGAAGTGTGAGTCCTGACTAGTTTTGCTGTGTTGGCAGCATCCAGGGCCTGGTTGTTACAGAGCAAGACACAGCAGTTAAGTGTGTGGAAGGAACAGCAACTGGACACAACCAGTGATGCTCGGTGATAACTTTTAGTTTGTGTCCATAGATCTGGGCCCAGTGTCAAGGTGGAATGGGAAGGGTCACTGTCCTTTCAGATTTGGCCAGACACACAGACTGTGAAGAAATATGCAGAGAAAGGGGAAAGCCAATGACAATGGAGAATATCTTCAAGGCCCTGCAAGAGAGGACTTGAATTTAAAAACTTTCTAATTTGACGTCTTTCTCCACCAGGATGAGAGTGCGTCTGCGGCACCATGACTAGGCGTCCGTGCTTTCACCCACCTGCACAGTGGCGGTTGCGGTGACCACATCGAGACTTTTCTTTGGAGATCTGCAGCCTGGAAGGTTGATGGCTGGCATGTCACAGCGACCACCCAGTATGTACTGGTGTGTGGGGACAGAGGGATCAGCTGTGTGTCCAGGACCTGCCATGGAGACCCATAATGGTAAGTGCAGGGGCTGAGCAGGGACTGCCATGCTCAGCCTATAGAGAGCTTAGGCTCACTAAGAACCGGAATTTTCAACCAAAGAAAATAAAATTAGGATTACTTGGTGCTTTTTCTATATCTTGGGATTCTCATTTAAATTCTTAAAATTGAGAGGCCATGTACAAAATTTATTATGCTTTCAGAGATTTTGAAAGTGGAACGTCATATTAGTCAAGGGATTTTTTTTAAAAAAATGAGGATTCCTTCTTGTTTTTACACTATAAAAATACTTGTTTACAAAAGAACAACTGAGAAGAGAAAAAGAGAAGTTTAAAGAGAAAAAGACTCACCTAGGGTCCCACTGCGCCAAAAGCAGCCCAGGCAGTGGCTCACCTGCTCCATTTAGTCTGTTTCTCTGTGGCTAAATGACTGGTTTCATGCTATGGCAGTGGTTCTCAACCATGCTAATGTTGCGTGCGACCCTTTATTTAACACAGTTCCTCATGCTTTTATGCTGTGATGATACTCAACCACAAAATCATTTTTGCTGCTACTACATAACTATAAGTTTGCTACTGCTATGAATCGGAATGTGAAAAATCTGTTTTCTGATAGTGTTAGACGAGTCCTGTAAAATGGCGGCTCCACTTCCCCCTCCCCCTCAAAGGGGTCTGGACCCACAGGTTGAGAACCACTACTCTAAGGTACTTAAAAACTTGATGTGATCTTACATGCTGCTGTCTCCTAACCTTCTATTGGTGATGTCTACTAATCACTGCCTAAGTCCTGTGATGAAGGGAAACTTCAGAGAGCACTAATGAAATTATTCATCCAGTCCTTCATTTCAT
Organism: Montemys delectorum; assembly: GCA_019843815.1. Taxonomy (NCBI): domain Eukaryota; kingdom Metazoa; phylum Chordata; class Mammalia; order Rodentia; family Muridae; genus Montemys; species Montemys delectorum. Next base: position 13,569 of record JADRCD010173159.1, on the reverse strand, counting down.
TTTGTTTTGGTTTGAGCCAGGGTTTTTCTGTGTAGTCCTGGGTGTCCTGAAATTCACTGTGTAGACCAGGTTAGCCTCAAGCTCACAGAGGTCCACCTGCCTCTGCCTCCCAAGTGATGGAATTATAGGTGTGTGCCACCTTCACCTGACCCAATACCTAATTTCTATTTGGACATTTGACTTATGTCTAGTTGTTTACTCTCCCCCAAAGCAGCACATTCCTATAATTTTATATGTGGTTTTCAGGTTCTTCCCATAAGACAGGCTGATTGAAATCAGATTAAAGATTTTCCATCAGAGCTGTGATGCTCTAATACCAATGGGATGCTGTGGATGTTGCTGACAGCGTGTGTCTTAGGGCCAGGACCTGAGCACTTTATCAAATAATCTCACTAAATCCTTACAGCAATCTGTGAAGACAATGCTTTTTATCTGTTTGTTTACGTGTGTGTGTATGTGTGTGTGTGTGTTATGAAGGAATCATTAATCATTAAGGAGAGAGACACTTGTTCAGTTTCCTGAGGGTTTTTTTTTTCCTCCAAAGCTTTGCACATGCTAGACAAACCGTCTCTCCCTCTGAGCTCCACCATCAGTGTGAGGATGGTGCTTTCATCGATGTTCAGAGAATTTGCAGATAAGAGACATCAAGAACCTTATTTAAGGTCAACAACTCATAAGTCACAGAACTGCCATCTGCACCCCCTCTCACCCCCTAGAACTCTTGCTCTTAAATGATAGGCTGTCTGTCACAAGTGGCTTGAGAGAACCCCACATACTGAGTATGTGGGGTTTTGTGTCCTCAGCCCCAGCAACGATTGGGAGCTAGCTCCACAGGCGTTTGTTCAGCTTGTGGTTTTTGCTTTTCTTTGGTTGGTTGTTGCTGTTGTTTTCTCCATCTTAAATGTCTGGGAGCTAACTAGGGTGATGTTTCTTTGCACATGAATCAAATTAAATTGTTTTGTTTTTATTTTGCCTGGCACTAAACGTCCCAGAGTGTTTGACTTGCATCTTTTAAATTTTTTTCTGTCTTTTTCCCCTAGAGGTGCTTTGTGAGTGAGATCAGGGTGACCAGGGGAATACAACACTGTCTTCCACTGGGGTAGGATCTTGTCCTCTCCAGTGTACTCTCAGCCGCCGTCTCTCCCACTACTCCTTTTATTTCTCCTCAGGATGAAGATAAGGAATGGGTGTGGGTGCAGGGACATTTGGACAATAGGAGTTTGCTGGGCCAATGGCTACAATGCCTGGTCAAGCCCTAAGGAGGACTCTGCCTGTCCCTTTCCTACTCAAGACCTGGTGACCTCAGTGTGTGCTTCTCCACTCTTGGTGACAGAACCACCCTGCACTCAGAACACCTGTACTCTTCCAAGATAGGCCGATCCTCTAACACACAGTCTATTTTGTAATGAAGTCCCTGGTGCCTCATGCAGTTGATTAAATACTATACTGTTAGTGGAAAACAGAAAGCTTGTATGCATATACTGTTGCACTATTAGGAAGTCACAGGGTCATAATTGAAAACTATATAAGTCAGGGGCTTGTCTGTATACACCAAGACCGCAGCCTGACTAACGTCAAATGGTGGTGTTTGATTAGGAGCAAGCCTGCAGAGCTAGGCCTCACATCTCAGGTCAAATGTGCTTCCCCGCCCCTTTGCCATCAATGTCTTTTTGGAATAAATGACATTAGACTCGAGTCACCTTTCCCTGAGCCCTCTTCACAGTCCACCTTCGGGTTTGAAGGTATCCTCAGATCTGAGTTGTTCCTTCCTGCCTCCCCCCCCCCCCCAACACATTCTGAGGCCAGGGAGTGTCTTAACCTCTCAGCTCGATTCTCCCAACGGCATCTACCAGCCTCACATCAGGGAAGACTACTCCAGACCTATTTTGCAGTCCTGGTTAAGAAAAGTCAGCTGCCAGAAGGGAAACCAGTCATTCTCAAATTATAGAGGGGCAGCTCTCCGTCTTTGAAAAGTCCCTAGAATATCACATGTTTTAAAATGACTAAATTCTTCATACTTGCATGGATGGTTTTGAAAAAAAAAAAAAACCTAACACTTTGTTTAAACTCCAGAGTTCTTTGGAAATGGTATTTTTATGCCTTGCATTCATGTGCATTGTGTGTTTCTGCACAGTCCTACCTATCTTGACCTGTGTGCGTTTAGGATGGTTTCAAAGCTCATGCATTTGCAAGTACAGACCAAACTGCAGCATCCGTGTCCTCGCCACGCCTCTCATGAGAATGACAAGAGAGGGGCTCTGAGGAGGTGGAGGAGTCACAGTAGAAAGACTTGTGGATTTCAGATGATGGGCAGGAGGAGCAGACAGCCCTTACCTCTGTTGGGCCAGCGCTGCTGGTGTCTAGCAGCTAGACAAATCCCTTTGACAAGCATGACATGTTCTTTTGTATGCCCATACCAGCTAGAGTGGAAAAACCTGCTCTACCAGCTAAGGAGAGGCTCCTGGGAAAGTAGATCAGCTAGGAAACTTCCAGATAACTCAGCCTCTCCTACACAGCTGAAGGTGTGGGGAGGGGCTGGAGGGGACCCATCTTTGTGGGAGGGTCCTGTTCTTGTCCCTAAAAGATGTGAAACAGCTACCTACCTACCTACCTCCTAAAGCACTATTAACTGCCAGACCCAGCATGGACCAAAGAAGATGGAACATCCCAGAGGGGCTTCAAATCTCAGGTTGTTACATAGCTGCTTGAAATCTCTTCCTCCTCTTCTTCTTCCTCTCCCTCCTCCTTCTCCTCTTCCTCCTCATCTTCCTCCTCCTCCTCCTTTGGCTTTTAAAAATAATGTACTAGTTATCTGCCATGTTACTATAACCACATCGTTTGCCCAAGTGGGGACTCACCATGCCTTCCAGGAAATAGATTGTAATAGGAAATGCTTCTAACACATCAGCCTGTACGCTTCTGTATCTGTGTGCGGTTGTGCTTGCTGGGATGTGTGGGGTGCATGTGGTAGACTGATCAGTGGAGCCACCTTCTCCAACCTGAGTCCAGGGACACACTGAGCCTCTACAGGAAGCACGTTGAGGGTCAGGTACACAGTGTCTTACTAAGTGGGCAAAAGAGGAGTGGCTGGGAGATAGTCTGCTGGGTCATAGACAGTTCATACAGGCAGCGGTTAGCTCAGCTGCACCTCATTCCTACAAAACCGAGCCCAGCTATGTGAGCTCTGGGCTAAGTGAGACTTGTAACATTTACCTTAATCTGAGATCATCGAGGCCTCTCTTAAGTGTTTTTCCAGAGGGTGCTTGCTCACACCTAACACTAGGGAACTGACTAGCAAGTGGGTAATATGAGGTTTTCTTGGGAAGTGGATGCTCTGAACTCTTACTTGCTGCTAACTAGTTCTGCCCAGCAGGGCAACTTAAATCCCTTTAGCCCTTTATTTGGAAACTAAATGTATCTCCTGCTAAAAGCCAAAACCTGGCTCTCCTTGTAGATTCCTTCTTAGGCTGAGCCTTCTGGATGCTCTGACGGGCAGTCCCTGTAGCATGTTCTGCTCCCATAGTGCTTAACCTTCTTCCAACCTCAGTCTGTCTATGGACCGATCCTTAGCCTGTGGCTTCCTGGGTGCAGGGAAAGAGCAGCTCTCACCTTCTCTAGCCTGCCGTGTGCCGGCTTTAAGGAGGGTTCCTACAGCCCAGAGCCTGGGGTGGTGACTTACTCAAAGCCTCTGCCCTCCCCTCTTCCCTAATCTGCACTTGATCACCACTGAATCACCCCCTACCCCTCCACCCTACCCCCACTGTAGCTGGGCAGAACAGGCTCTGTGCCCAGGCCCAACCCATTTGTCATGCATTCAGCAGCCAACAGAGGTATCCAGTCTAGCCATCCATGAGTGATGTGAGCACAGAGATTCCTGTGTAGAAGGACAGGGAGTTTCATGCCCCTGTTTGGATTCCTGATCCATGTGAGTCAGACTTTGCCACAACTAGAAACCATTTTTTGAAAAATGAAACTCTTTGGTCCTCCAGCGATGGAACCCTCAACTTGTAACATATAAACCTAAACTCCAAGGGCGCTGAATGTCACACAGATTCTGTGGTACCATTTTGTGAGAACTGTGCTTAGCATTCTGACTCCCTGCCCCACAATGGCTTCTGGTTTTTGATCAGGTTCTGTCCCAGAATTCTGGGAGGCAGCAGAGAGCCTCAGCTGCCAGTGGGCAACAGAGTTTCAAGGCAAACAACTGACACTCCACAAGGTTGTATTGCTGCTCAGGTGGGATGTTCTACAGCATACCTGCATTGGAGGTGCTTCCCACAGGACATTGCCCATTTGCAGTAAGCTCATCAGGACGTAACCCCGTAGCAATCTGGAGTCTTTTAGCCTCTCTCTCTCTCTCTCCATCATTCACCATCCAGAGCACCCTTTCCTGCAATCTATCCAGATTCCATTTAACAGCCATGCTATCTGTTGAATGACATTTGTCATGGGGAGGAGGATAGAAGCTACACAAAGGAGCATACGTCTCAAGCAATATGCTGTCCCTGAGCTCCTAGCTCTGATGTCCTGGAAAGAATCACACAATAGTTTACTTGCACACTGTGTTTCAGAAATATGGATGGTTTCAAATTTCAGTTCGCTTTTCCAGTTTCTACTAAAGTTGGACCTTCTGGGCCCTCATCCACTATTCAGGAACCAAGAGTGTGTTGCCAAATGTGTCTTAAAATCATTTAGCTGGCCCTTTCAGGAGAGCCAGAAGGAAAATAGTTGACTTCTGAGACACTGAGCATTTGAAAGACTCAAAGGTATTTAAAGTCCCAGAGAGCTTGTGGTCTGTTCTTGTAAATATAGAATTGTGGGATGGTGACAATTTTGAGGTTGGCATTTGAATGCAAAATGGCAAGAATGACACCGAGGTTCCTGAGAGAAACTGGTCTGGACTTAACATCTTTGAGCGCCCAGAGGTAAGGGGGGTTGCAGATGGCCCACACCTATGGGGATTAGAGATGAAGAAGCTGGACCATGGTTCTGTAGTGGTGCTGGGTGGGAGGAGGCAGGGCAGGGCCCTCAGGGAGCCCACTCCTGCCCCAGCTGACAGGCTCAAACAGCATCAGTGAGCAATTGCTCCTGCCTCTGCAGACGTCAGTGGCACCTCTGGATTCCAACATAAGAGGCAAACAAAGGCTTACTTACCCACAATGGGCAGGGAACATTCTCCTAGACCCAATTACTACTTGAAAGTTAAGGAAAACAGGTATCCATATGTAATTCCATACATTCTTGCAAGAGATTGAAATAATACAGGGAGGGGCATCGCCCGTTGATGCTTCTCATCTTGTACAGGGCTGACTACCATTAGCTGAATAGACTTCCTAACATCTTGACCATGTGACACACACACGCACACACACACACACACACACACGCACGCACACACACACACACACACGCACGCACGCACGCGTGCGCGCACATGCACACACATGTGTCTTGCTTGATATGTTTTATACTCAGTTGTACTTTTTTTTTATGGTCCTAGAGTCTTACCCAGGACCTCAAGTGTTCTCAGACAGTATGTGCTGTTCCTTAGCTATATTCCCAGCCTCACCAAACTTACACATTAAACATGCAGCCTTTTTCCCTGAGTGATGTCAGAGTTTGTGCCACATGGGCATAGACATAAACACCATCCTATTTGATCATCATTCCCTTGATGAATTGTCTCTAGAGACATCATTCTCAGCCTTCCTCATGCTGTGGCCCTTTGATACGGTTCCTTGGGTTGCGGTGACTCCCCAACCATAAGATTATTTTTGTTGCTGCTTCACAACTGTAATTTTGTTACTGTTACGGATTGTAATGTAAATGTCTGTGTTTTCTGATGGTCTTAGGCAACCCCTGTGAAAAGGTCATTCACCCCCAAAGGGGGGTAGTGACTCATAAGTTGAAAACCACTGCTCCAGACTCTCTCTGTTTGCCTGCTATCATGATGTGTTTCCATTACTAGCGCTCCTGCTTGGAGACTCAGGCCTGGTTTCATCCTGTAAGACCCTGATGTGTACATCCTGCCTTTACCTTGCACCCTTACCCAGCTTCCCCCCTGAACTCTTACTTTGGGCTGTTTGACTAGAGTACCCCAGCAAGAAGGTTCTTAAGGAAGGCTTTGCGGGAGACACAGTGGGATTGTGTTCTGGGAGGCACCTTCACCGCCCCTGGAGACCTGCCTGCCCCCACCTGCCCTCTGGGTTTGGAAGAACGGCTTATTCTTTGATGTGTTTTGTCTCTCACTGTTCCACTGTTCCATTGGTCCCATATCCCTCTTTTCCTCTGTGGAGCACATTGAGCTCTTCCAGCAGACTCAGTATTTTTTAAAAATATTTGTTTGTTTATTTGTTTACATCCCAAACTCTGCTGCCTCCCTGTATCCCCTCACAGAGACCCTCTCTCACCCCCTCCCCCTCTCCTCTGAGAGTGCTCTTGCTCTGTATCCTCCCACCCTGAAGCATCAGGTCTCTGTAACATTTGGCACCCTCTCCCACTGAAGCCACACAAGGCAGCCCTGTTTGTGAAGGAAGAGGAACCCTGACTAAGACAGTTGGCTACCACCATAAATAGTCATATTGCTGTTGTACCAAAGAGCAAGGCTTGCCTGGTAGGTTAGTACTGTAGAGTAAAGGAAGGGTCCATTCATGAATAAGACCATGCATGGCTTTTCTCCCCAGCAGCCTGGACAGTGCCTTCCAACACTATAAAAGCTACTCATCAAGAAGAGTTTCCTGATAGGTTCAAGACCGATTTGCATTCTGAAACCAAAATGTGTGGTATCTTCAGCTGTGGGTTCTTACCATGTAGCTATGATGGGTGCCCAAGAGCATTGGTAATAACCCGTGTTCTTTCAGGTTCCTGTAGAAGCTCCCTGACCAGTAACTTATAGGGAGGCAATCCATGTCTGGCACTGAGATTTTCATTTAAAGCACACGGGTAGATGGCATTGGCTCTCAGATGTTCCTGGTTGACCAGAAGGAAGGAGCCATGAGGAGGTAGAATAAACATTTGTTGAATATACTAAAAACAACAGAGAATCCCTTTAAGAATTTATGCACCGTATGTCAAAGCCTGGTGTGAACCAGGCTTGGAAAACCAGAAACGTCTACCTAATGCTTAGAATCCAGGGAGGAATCACATCAAGCAAGAACTAATTAGCCTGATAACAATATACACTCTGTGCTTGCCTGGGTTTGTCTGGGGTGTTCAGCTGAGTGTTCCTTTTGCTTCACCCACGAGTCTGCTCTCTCAGTGCTCCTCTGTGTGACTCTGTCCTCTTTAGCATGTACAGTTGTCACACAGCCCCAGTCTTCACGTCCTACGGTCGAAAGTTCCAGAGTTCAGTGGTAGAATCTTCTAGGCTTTCAGAAGGCTCAAGTCCAGAACTGAAGCAGTATCACTTTGGCCATCTCCCACGAGTTAGAACAAGCCAGGATGCAAGGTCAGATCAAGCCTACATAGGAAAGAGGCTCTGTTTCTGCCCAGGAGAAAGGGCTATCTTTACTAGGACAACTCTTCATATGGTATTTATATTTAGTTACTGTAAGTCATTTTGAAAAGATTTAAGGTGTACAGAAGGATGCGCACTGTCCGACACTTGACATAAAGGCTATGTTGCATCTGTGTATTTTGCCATCCGGAAGTAGCCTGGAGCCAATCCCTGCAGACGTCAAGAATTCATTGTACCAGGTTCCCCAATGAAGGAGCTAGAGAAAGGACCCAAGGAGCTGAAGGGGTTTACAGCCCCTTAGGACGAACAACAATATGAACTAACTAGTACCCTCAGAGCTCCCAGGGACTAAACCACCAACCAAAGAGCGCACATGATGGGACTGATGGCTCCAGCTGCATATGTAGCAGAGAATGGTCTAGTCAGTCATCAATGGGAGGAGAGGCCCTTGGTCCTGTGAAGGCTCTATGCCCTGGTGTAGGGAAATGCCAGGGCCAGTAAGTGGGAAAGGGTGGATTGGTGAGCAGTGGGAGGGGAGAAGGAACAGGGTTTTTTTGTTTGTTTGTTTGTTTTTGCTTTTTTTTTTCTGGAGGGGAAACCGGGAAAGGAGACATCATTTGAAATGTAAATAAAGAAAATATCTAATAAAAAAAAGAATTGACTGTGCCTATCACATTATTTAAGGAAAGAAATAATACTTTGCCTACTTAGACATTTATGACATTGTTATTTGGTTTCTTTTTTTTTTTTTTTTTAAAGCCAGGTTGCTTTTGACCATTGCTTCTCTTTATTTATAGATGTGTTTAGACCTTCCACTTTTTAAAGATTTGTGTATTTATTTTATGTATATGAGTATATATGAGTACATTGTCTTCATTCCAGAAGAGGACATTAGATCCCTTTATAGATGGTGTGAGCTACCATGTGGGTGCTGGGAATTGAACCCAGGTCCTTTGGAAGAGCAGCCAGTGCTCTTAACCAATGAACCATCTCTCCAACCCCGAACTTCTGCTTCTTGATTTGAATTTATCTATATAGTTTTCCAGTGTTTTAGCATAGTGACATCAGGATTCCTACAAAAAAAATTGTTACTCTTGCCATAAAATTCAGAAGCTTAAAAGAAAATACGATGAAAACCTTGCCTTCCCACCTTCCCACCCCTCCCTGTCTTCTAGTTTCCCTTTCTTCCAAAAACCAGACAGATGCTCGCTTCCCCTTGTTATTTTTTAAGCTCAGAAACCACAGGTTCTGTCTACTACACGCCACCCTGAGACTTTCTGTTCTCATCTGATTTCAGAAGCTAAGCAGGTCCAGGCCTGGCTAGTATTTAGACAGGAGGAGCTGCACTTTCTTAGGCTTTTATTCACAGCGATGGCTTTCATTAATAAACCTTTAGCCTGTGTAATATTTTATACTTTATCTCCCTTTAATTTTGTATGCATGTGTGCATGCGTGTGTGCACATGTGTGTGTGTGTGTGTTGTTGTTGTTGTTATTGTTGTTGTGGAAGTTTTGAGCACATCACAAAATGAAAGGGACTAATATGGTAAACTCCACTGTGTCTGTCACATGGCTTCACCTCCTTTACATTTGGCCTGTCTTGATCTGTGAATGTTCTAGCTCTCTCCAGATGATTGAGACTTACACATAGATTTACATCTTCATAAGTCTAAAAGCATTTAGAGCACATCACATGCATACTTTAAATTTTTAAAGAATCCATTAATATTATCTAATCAATATTTGTGTGTGCCTTGTTGTCTATGCACTCATTTTAATTATTGTTTCTCTCCAGTTCAGCTGGCTGGATCATTGTCTCTGTGTCCTGTGGATCAGCGCTGTCCTAAGACTCTTACTTTCTATTTTTCTTCACCTCTACTTTCTGTACAGTTTCATTGCTGATAAGGCCACATGATCCTTGGCAGTTCCCACTGTCTGGATCTTGGCTTTGCATTCTTGTGTGTGGCCTGGCTTGTTCTCCTCTTAGCCATGGTTTCTTTGGAGTTGGAGGGCTGGATAGATTCAGGGAACTTTATTGGCAAGAACACCAGAAGGTCTCTGTGTGTCCTTCCTACTTTGCCTTAGGAGTCAAAGAACGCCTGGTATCTCTCTTTGATATTTAGATTTTTTTCCCCAGAGATTTTAAGTGGTGTAAACTTTGTATTTATTATTAAGGTCCTGATGGGTTTTCCAGTATGTTACCTAGTGGGAAGTCCTGGCTTTGATCCTCAGTTCTTCATGAAACCAGGTGTGATAGCAAACACCCATAACCCCAGCCCTCAGGAGTCAAAGGCAGGAGGATTAGAAGTCCAAGGTCATCTTGACTATGCCGTGAGGTGAAGTCAACCTGGGCTACATGAGATCCTGTCTCAGCAAGAGGAGAGGGTGCTTAAAGCCTTCCCTTCTTCAGTGATTAGCCGATAGACATCTCTGGATAAGCATCTTCTCTGTCCACCACGAACCTGTGGTTCCTTTGGTTATTCTCTGTCCATCACGAACCTGTGGTTCCTTTGGTTACTCTCTGTCCATCACAAACCTGTGGTTCCTTTGGTTACTGCTATAGGGGAATGACCAACGCTTGGCTCTTCCCCGTTTGTTCTTCTAGCGTGAGTCAGCTCCTGCGTACTCTTCACGGGCAACCAATGAGGGCTTTACCCTCTCAGTATCACTGTGAGCTAAATTGTTCCTCTTTGGCTAGTAGGCCTCTTGGGTTGCTTCCTCTGCATTTGGCATAACACATCTGTCAGATAGCAACCTTGCTTTCTTACCTGACAAGGCACCAGGGTCCAGGTCGTCCTTTCCCTATCCAGGACCTGGAACCCAGCACCTCTCTGAGAAGCCCCACTTTTCTTGGCTGGTCTCATGATTTTATTTATTTTTTATTCTTTGGTGCATGCTCTGTCTTGTTCCAGCTGCTGCTCATGGTGTCTCATGTCTGCATCCCTCCCTCCCACCTCACTCCATCCTACCCCTTGGCTTCTGTGTCTCAATTTTGGTCAATCTGTCTTTCCTTAAGATTTTATTTTGCCAGGCGGTGGTGGTGCACGCCTTTAATCCCAGCACTTGGGAGGCAGAGGCAGGTGGATTTCTGAGTTCGAGGCCAGCCTGGTCTACAGAGTGAGTTCACAGCCAGGGCTATACAGAGAAACTCTGTCTCGAAAAACAAAAACAAAAACAAACAAAAAAATTTTATTTTGTTACTCCTTTAAAAGAACTGACTTGGCTTTTTATCTCTGCCTCTCTCTTTTTTACATTTTATATACTTCTTGCTTTTTCTAAATTTCCCACTTCCTTTTCTACTTTCTTGCCTAGTATCCTGCCATTTCTGAGAAATTGTCTTATTCAATTTGGGAATTAGTCTCACTGATTCAATTATATTATTAGATTAGATTAGATTAGATTAGATACTTCTTAAATTTTTTATTCTCATTTGATTTTTTGAGAATTTATTTATTTTATTTTATGTATATAAGTGTCTTGTCTGTGTGTAAGTCTATGTACCACATGCAAGCCTGGTGCCCCAGAGAAGACAGAAGAGGGCATCAGATCCCCTGGGCCTGGAGGTGTAGACAGTTGCAATTGGCCATATGAGTGCTGGGAATTGAACCCAGATCCTCCATAAGGGCAGCTAGAACTCTTTATCGCTGAACCATCCTTCCACCCCCACTTTTAAAATTTTTATTATAGATTTATTTTGATAAAAAGGAGCCCACTCCTTTCTGATCCATGGCTCCACCTAGCATTCAACAAGGATCAAAAATATGTGTGGGGGAAAAAATGAACTCTGTGTGGGCCATTTTCAGACCTCATTCTTATCATAGAACACTTGTTAGCTTATGTTTACATAGCACTGAGTGTCATCAGTAATCTGTAGATGCTTGAACTTTGGGCCGTGTGCACATGCTACATGATTTTATAAAACAGGTTGAATGTCTGCAGATATTGGTGTGGAAGGGTAATCCTGGACTCACCTTGAGCACATATGAGGATGGGGCAACTGTACCCTCCATGTCTCTTTCTTGCTTATCTCTGCTTCCCTGTCTCTGCTGCTGCAGCCTCTGCTTGACCTTCCAGATCCCAGGGGTTACTTCTGCTCTGCACCTCACCTGCTTCTCTCCTGTCCAGCTTCTCTGGTTTTCATTTCCCAGGGTGTTTTGTTTTGTTGTTTGTTTGTCTGTTTGTTTCTCTAACAGTGGTTCTGGGTAGAGATGGTTCTGAAATGCTGGAGGGCTGGCCCTGAGACTCTACATGGAGGAAGTTCAAGTGCTGACTCAGCCTGTCTCCCAGGATGAGGTGACATTTGCCAGCAGCAACTTTTACCATGAGAGCCCAGATCTCCTTCATTACAGGGACTGGCTTACACTTCCCCTACCCTATCTGGAGCAGTAACGACAAGATATACTGAGAAATTCATACTCTGAGCTCCAGCCAGACTCTGCCCCACACAGACACTGTCACCATCAGCTGCTCATATCTCCCTGTGAACTCAGGCCCAAGGTCTGTACCTGTGCCATGGATCACATCTGCCTGGCTTCCAGTGAGAATATATACTGGGCTGAATACCAACTCCTCTAGTGGTTTGCTTCATCTCTGGTCTTGTGTTGTGGCTATCTGGTTGGGTTTCAGTCTGTGTTTGAGATTCCCCATGGATTTCTGTGCATCCACCATCAGTCCTAACAGCCTGCAGGAAGCAGACAAGGAGACTACAACACACTCCCTGTGGGACACACCCAGAGCATGCCTCCTGAGTAGGAGCATCTATCAGGTGTGTAAGTCTGGCCTCCCACTCTGTTTCTCTAATACAAATGGGACAGATCTCTTTGTTCCCGCTACCTGGCACAAGCTGGACTAAACCACAGGAGTCCCTCTGTGGCCTCTCTGGGGTCCCTCTCTCAGCCCCTGCCAGTAGCCCTCATTTCTCTTGCTCCTGTGCACAGCCTGGGCAGCCTGAGAGCATCCCTAGCCTTCTCCAATCCACACTCCATGACTTCTGATCTTCTTCTTACACTCATATGATGTCATGGCAGTTTTGGATAATTCTGTTTAAATCTTTTTGATCAAATTTATTTTTTTTATAGTTTAATGTATTTTAATAGCAAACTTACAGGAACAGCACAGAAGACAGACAACATTAAAAACATGTACTTGCATGTAGAACGACTCAGTTAGAAAAGTATAGTGAATGGATGGAATCTAGTGTATGATAAAAATGCTACAAACACCATTTAGTTGCCGTCAATGAGAAATTTACTTTTTTAAAAAATCCAAATGCTGACATTGTCCAGAAAACTTTAACAGGTTTATTTATAATTGTTATAAAGTTGAACTGTTGAAATGTATTCACTGAGACATTTTGCTTGCATTAATGCTTTACATCTTGCATTTATATTAAAAATTCACACACAAATGAACGTGGAGAAACT
>JADRCD010173151.1:0-12042 GCA_019843815.1 Montemys delectorum | reverse complement strand
TGTGTGTGTGTGTGTGTGTGTGTGTGTGTGTGTGTGTGTGTAGAAAACAGCTTTACAAATCTGAGTGAAAGCCCAAAACAGGGGCCTAACACCCAGGAGCTAGAAAGGTAGCTGGGCTATGTTATCTAGGCATGAGAATCTCCAAGGACGGTATTTCCAGATAAGGAAACCAGAGACAGATGAGGAAGAAAGGAAGAAACAAAGAAAACAAAGAAACAAAGATAAAGGCAAGCTCATTTGGCAGAGGTCAACTGTTTTACTCAGCATTTGTACTTGAGGAAAAGTTGGTGCTGAAATAGTTCAAAACGCCCTACGTCACCACAAGGGCAGGCTGTATCTCTAGCCAAAGGAAGTGAGGTACAGACAGCCTAGCTGTTTACAGCTGTGTCTATCTACAAACATGGCTGAGCTAGTTCACTGCTTGTGATTGGCTGAGACTCAGCTACTCCTGGCCGGCCAGTGTGGCACAATCTGTTTGCACATCGAGTTGAGGCTCCGGTGTGTTCACTAGGACCAGTCGAAAGACTCTGAAGAGCTCTTTCAGCCAGGGTTAATTTGGCAGCTTTGGGCCACACTGAACAATTCCATTCTGCTTATCTTCATAGTGATTGTCTCCAATGTGCTCTTGATGGGCACAGACACCCCAAAGGAGTGTCTTTTGTGTGCCTGACTGTAGAAATTCACAGTATCTTCAATCTGCAGTGCACGAGACTCCCTCACAGCCTCCCCTCAAGACTCTCTCCACCTGGAGCCCCTTCACTGGGCTCAGAAGCCCCATCTTAACTCTCCTGCTCTGCTAGAGGCTGATCAGCTCTTTATTAATTAGAGGTGGATGGGCAATAATTTTTATACAACGTTGAGAGAGAAGATGCTTCAATAATGCCAATGCCTCTTGAGCACAGAAATCAGCACCTGAATACACAGTGCACAAAACCATCCCCCAACAGGGTACAGTATAATATTTTGTTTATTTGTTTATGTATTTACTTTGAAATTACATTTATTTATGTAGGTATGTATGTATGGGGGCACACTATGTCATGGCATGTATATAGAGGTCAGAGGACAACTTGTGGGAATTGATTCTCTTCTTCCACCATGTAGATCCCTGAAATTGATCTTGGCGGCAAGTATGTTTACTGGATGAACCGTCTGCCTGGCTGCAGTGCAATGTTTTGATGTATGTGTATGTTGTATGATATTCATGTTGGAGTGAGCATGTCTCCTCTCACATACCTGACGTGTCTTCATGTGAGACATTTGAGACTCTTCTAGTTTTCCTGAAATATGCCATATACTGTCATTATCTCTAGTTCCCCTGCTGTGCCCTAGGACTCCATGGCCTCTTGTAGCTGGACTTTAGCTACTTTGTGAGCTCTTCTTTGTTCCGCCTTTCTCCACCCCTTTCCACCCGGGCAACTCCACCAACACTAGATAGGAGGGAAAAAAAAGGATAGTGGGGGAAGAGGGCAAGGTTATTGTTATCTTAGACTTCTTCCTGCTGATTAGGGGCGTGGAGTTCCTTGGGGCAAGTTTAATCTTTGCCATCAGTTCTTTTTGTTTCTTCTTTGCGCATGACTACTTAACAAATCATGTTGTGTTGGACCAACAACCCAGCCCAACTCCCGGGGCCCTAGCATTTATACACCCTCTGAAAAGTCCCCAGAATTCCAAATGTCACACAATCCCAGAAACTATCTATAGCTGGCAAAATCTTGCCCCTGCTAGAGCATGAAGCAAATCATAGTCAGCTGCTGTGGACAATCTGAAGCAGCTCCATATCCTACACCTGGGACTAAAATGAAACTGTATTCCCATAATACTTCTGTATTTTTCAAAGAAACCAAAATTCTCACTACAGCCTCCCTTTGTAAATTAAGCTTCACTGGAATATAACTGTGTTCCTTTGCCTGGGAATTGTCTGTGGTTGGGTAGTTGTGAGAGACTGTTAGGTCTAAAGAGCCTAAGTTATATATCCAGCCAGCCCTTCATAGAAAATGTCTATTATTGCTGATATGTGGCTCAGTGGCAGAGAGTTTATCTAGTTAGTATTTAGTAGGCTCTGGCTTTGACTCCCACCAGGAAAAAACAGAGAAAGCCAAGACGACACAGAGCAAAATATTTGTGAGGGATGGTAAGAGTCTAATCTACTGAAGCAGCAGACGGAATGTTCCAGGAATGTTCCCTCTGAGAGCAGAAAATAAAAGCAGGAAGAACAGATAGAAAAAAAGAAAAGAAAGGAAAGAAACAACTGTGTCTCATGTTACCTAGGGTGTTTGGGACTTTGGGGGGAATTTAAGCACAGCTAGGTAGAAAGTGAAACAGCAAGTTGGAACAATTCCAAACTGATAGGAAGCAGCTGTGGTTTGGAGTGACTAAATGAGGAAAGCAGTGTTGACTAAGTGGCTCCAAGAGCCAAGCCTGGTGGCTAATGCTTGTGATCGCAGCATGCAGGAGTCTGGGGCAGGAGCATCGTAAGTTTGAGGCCAGTCTGGGCTACATGGTGAGACTCTGTCTCAAAGCATGCTCCCACACAAAGAGAGCTGCACAACTAAAGGTAGATAAGTCATCCAGGACTTTATTTAACATTCATTATGATTGAAAACTTTGGTAAGAAACTGAGAATTAGAATGATATGAATGGGAAAGACAGAAGATTGAAGAGGAGTACGGTTATAGTCAGCTTCGGTCCTCACGCCATGATACCATCCAGAGACTGTAGAATCCTCAGGAGGTTATACTTAGGGAGAACATTGGTGTGGAGAATGCCTTTAAAGGGGGGCATTGGAACCCCAGCCCCAGCCCCATTCCTAGGAGCTGTTAGGTGTGCAGCCTCTGCACAGAGCACACTTGCACCTGAGGCAGGCCTTGAAATGCTAGGCAGTCAAGCGGCTAAACTGTGAGCTGCACTCGGTAAAGCTTCTCTCCCTATGAGCTGATTGTCTCAGGCTTTGTTCCATGAATGGAAACTGACCAAAGTCCCAGGAAAGGACTCGCTAAAGCATAGATTCACAAAGACATGGGAAATGAAAAGGAAATAACAGCAAGACAGACAGTTTTATGAGGAAAAAAAGGCAGATGGATGAATGGGTAAGAATTTACCACATTCCCCTCTCCCCCCAAAAAAACAGACAAACCGATTTTTCATCAAGGAGTATGGAGAAGGAGTGCTAGGGACATAGGGCTTTGTGGCATTCAATAGATTCTTAGGTAGTAAAGTTGAAAGAGGGCAGTGCACAGAAAAGACTTCTGATTGCAATTCTCTTGAAAATAAAGCAGACCCAGCCATAGCCAGCTTTGTAGCTGAGTGAAACCTTGCTCAGCATTCATGGGCCTCGGGTTCCCAACACCATACAAAGAATAAAGTAAATAAATGAAATCAGGGAGCTTGGAGGAACAAACACATCTATTGCATACAGAGACTCTCAGAATTCCACTATGTAGGTATGATTATGACTGTTCCTCTCTCGTTTGTACACATCCATGTGCATGTGTGTGCACAGGTATAAAGGCTTAGACATCTACTTCATGCGTCTTCCTCAGTCACTGTACCTTGTTTTTCAAGGCAGGGTCTCTCCTTGAACCTAGAGCTCACAGGTGTGTATATACCTGCTGGTGTGCAAGCCCTAGAATCCTCCCATGTCTGCTTTCCTAGTGTCCTCCTAGGTCCTCCCTTCTTTTGTGGGTGATGGGGATTGAACTCAGGTCCTCATGCTTGCAAGGCAAGCCCCTTACTGACTGGTCTTTTTACCTTAGTCCATGATCATTGCTTTCCTTCTTTCTTCCTTTCTTCCTTCCTTTCTTTTTTTCTTCCTTTCTTCTTTCTCTCTCCCTTTCTCACTTTCTTTCTTTCTTTCTTTCTTTCTCTCTTTCTTTCTTTTTTTTCCGAGACAGGGTTTCTCTGTGTAGCCCTGGCTGTCCTGGAACTTAACTCTGTAGACCAGGCTGTCCTTGAACTCAGAAATCCGCCTGCCTCTGCCTCTCAAGTGCTGGGATGAAAGGCGTGCGCCACCACTGCCCCAGCTTTCATTATGTTTTCTTTTGCAATGACAAAGCCTCACACACAGAAGGCAAGTGCTGTGCCGCAGGACCTTCTCTACCACCGCTTATGTTTTATGTTTTACAAATGTGGAAAGCCAGCTCTAGGTAAGTTGTGTCCCTTTCCCGCGCTTGCCCAGTTTGTAAGCGGTTAGGGTAATGTGGAAAGCCAGGCGCTCTGGCTCCAAAGCCTGCTCTTGAAGTCACCACTCAGGCAAAGCCTCACTCAGGTTCTGTGTCTTAAATCTTCTCTCGCGGTGATTTCAGATCACACCTGCTTCATCAGTGACAGACAGTGGTGGCAAGAGCAGTCCTAGGTGGTTCTAGAGGCTTCGAAGTCAACAATCAATATGAACCATCACACATAAAATTGAACCTTGAGAAAATCAACCACATCGTTAACAAGCATCAGGACTGAAGGCATTACACAGGATCTTGTGAAAAGGGAAAGCCTGTGACCAGATTGATTCATTGCTGAATACTGACAGACCTTTAAGGGCTAACGCGAGCGTTTCTCAAATTATCCAATGAAACAGAAAGTAAAGGAATGGCTCTAAACTCATTCTGTGAAGCTAGTACTGACTCAGATGCTCAAACCAGATAAGAACACAACAACTATAGAGTAATTTTCTTGATGAACAGAGATGCTAAAATTCTTGCAAATCAAGTTCAACAACCTACTACTGAAAACCATGATTGACTTGGTTTCATTCTAGGGATGAAAGGATAGTTCCACATATGACCATCAACAGACATAAATTTCATATCATACAATCACTTGAATAGACACAAAATGCCTTTGACAAAGTCAAACATCCCTGAGGAATCTAGAAATATAAGGTTCATATTTCAGCATAATAAAGTCCATGTGTTCATACAGTGAACCTATGTTGGACCGTGAAAGGCAGTCTGTTCTGGTTGAGCGAGGCTTACTCCGGAGACCCAGTAGAAAATTCCACAAGGGACAGAACAATGAGCTAGGCCTCCCCCCACCCCCCCCCCCCCACACACACACACAAGGCTGCAGATTCCACAAGCCCTCCATTATCCTGTAGATCAATCATGTAGACAACACCCCAGCTCCTGGTATTCTTGCCCCCTCTCTCCCCCTCCCTTTCCCCTCTCTCCACGTGGCCGTGGAACCATGGAATAGGCCTTCCCCTAAAGACCCTCGTCTAATCTCCCTCAGTAAAGTTCCCCAGCGTTTCCAGCTGCCAGGTCGGATCAAGGACTCTGCCCGAGTGAGAACCACTCAGCGCCCCCACCCTCCCTCCACCCCCTTTTCCTTTCTGCCCAGAGCCACTGCCACCCCGGAGCCGCCACCCGTTCTCAACTCTTCCGATGCCCAAAAGCTAGAACCTGTTATCCTTGACCTCCGTGAGGCCCAGGGACCCTGGACTGCTCTCTCCCTACTCCTGAGGACTAGGGTTAGTGGCTTCCCACAGCCAGACACCCACCCAGGGGGTGGTGTGGAGAGCGTGCACCCAGGGTCTCCGAGCTCTGGTGGGATGAGGGTCTCTCCCACCCCTTTATCTCCCTACCACCCGATGCCCTACAAACCTATAGCTAATACTATATGGAATGAAGAGAAGTGGAAAGCAGGCCCTCTAAAATCAGGAACAACGTGAAGGTGTCTTCTCTCTCCATTGTTATTGGTATCATATTTATATTGTCAGTCAGAGCAATAAAGCGAGAAAAAATAAAAAGGATACAATGAAATATAAAAGCAAATAATGAAAATTATTGCTTTTTGCCGACAATACGGTCACAACCATAAAAGACCCTAACGGCTTCATGAGAAACCGGTTAGGTCTGATAAATATTGCAAAGTCACAGAAACAAAATCATTGCACAAAGAGCAGTACTCTCTCTATTCAGCATTAGTGAACAACTGAGAGAGAGGTTGAGAAAACAGTCCCATTCACAATGGCCGCGAACATACCGACAACCTAGCCAGGAAACATAGCCAAGGAAGTGAATGACAGGTATGAAACCACAGGAAGTGAAGATGTTATTAGCAGTTGGAAGAGACCTCCCTTCTTCACAGATTGACAGAACACTGAGAAAATGATCCATATCACCAAATGGACTCACAGATTTAAACCACTCCTCTTACAAACTCCAATGGCATTCTTCCTAGAGCATGTATAATAAGCCTAAAATTAATATGGAAGATCCGGCGTAGGCAGAGCAAGCACACATAAAATGACCATTGCTGGAGGTATTCCAGTATCTCATTTCAGATTATACTAGAGTCATAAAATAAAAAAGGCAGGGCCCTGGCACAAAACAGAAATCTAGATGACTGAAATAGAAGCTAGAGCCCAAGAGGAAGCCATGGGTACTCCAAGAGGCACCAAAGCCATATTTTTCAGGGGAAAAGATAAGCTCGTTGGTAAATGATGGTGGAGGAAAGACAGGATAGACACATGGACAAGACTGACATCAGATCTTTTTCATTTTGTGCAAAAATCAGACAAAAATGGACCAAAGATCTTAATATAAAACCTGAAACTTCGAAAGTTTTGCAGGAGAACATTTTAGGGTATGGACACTGGCCACAACTTTTCAAACAGGACTCTAAAAGTCTAGAAATAATAGAAAATAGAGATTGTATCAAGTGAGAGCTTCTTCTCAGCATAAGACACAAATGCCAGGGTGAATAGGATGCCCACACACTGGGGTGAACCTTCATCAGGTGACCAGCTGACAGGGGTTAGCATTCAGGACATGAGAAGAACTAATGGCTATCAACCCCAAAAGAACAAATGATCCAGTCAGTAAACAGGGGAATAAAATGAACAGAGTCTTGTCTTTCAAAGAAGTACCAGTGACAAGTAAAAATAAGGAAATTATTCAACATCTTTACCTGCTAGGGAAATGGAAAGAAAGAAAGAAAAAAAAAAAGCAAAAGTCAAGCTAAAACGCTCTGTCTGGCTCTGCCATGCCTGCTGCCATGCCACGGTGCAGAAGTTCTTGTTAAAGAAGCTTCCAGAGCTAAGAAGTGGGCTTCTTTTCTCTAAAAGAAAGAAAGCAAGCAAGAAAGAAAGAAGGAAAGAAAGAAAACAAACCTTGGTGGGAAAGGGAACCCTTATATGGCGTTGGTAAGAATGTAAATTAGTATTGTCACTAAAGAAACCAGTATGGAGATTCTTCAATAACATAAAAAAATTACAACCACTGTATGATTCAGGAATATCACTCCTGGGTGTACCTTGGAAGCCATCAAATCACAATATAAAAGAATTCACCTGCACATCTGCATTGGGACATTACTCATAGTAGACAAGTGAAGGAATGAGCTAAAGTGTCCATCCATAGCTAAATAAGGCGTATGTGGTGTGCAGGTATACACAGTGGAGTGTTGTCCATCCACCCACCCATCCAGACAAGTTTGTCATTTAGAGTAAAGTAACTAATAGATATTAGCATACGAACAGAAATCAGCCAGAACAGGAAGACAAACACTGCTTGTCCTCTCTCACATGATGAGTCCAGACTCTAAAGGGAAGACATGAAGGTGGGCTAGGTCCTGTTTGGGAAGAGGACTAACGCCAAGTGGGGAACAGGTGAGGTGAGAACACCATCAAAATCCATTACAGACGTTAATGAGAGTGTCACAGGGCTTGTCATATTTGTACAGTTAATATAGGCTAGCAGGAATGAAAAAATAAAGGCTAGTAGGAAAGGAAAAAATATAACAGTTTCTTCTACCACAAGAAATGGACAGAGATATTAAGCACGTGAGCAGAGATGGTAGAAAAACATCATACTGGAATTTGGGATGTAAAGCTAGCAATACATACCTGTCTATCTAACCTAGAAAATGCCTGCAGACATTCCAATGCTCTGTGCACCTGGCCCTGGGACAACTCCATTCCAGAGGCACCATCTGCCTTTCCTTTCACCTTTCTTGCTGGTCCTGGATTCTCTGCTACTTCATTCTTTCTCTAAACTAAATCATGCCATAGCCATAGTCTACCTTCTCCCCATTCGTTTTCCTCCTCTACGTTTTCTTCCTCCTCCCCTTCCCCCACTTTTCCATTTTTCTTCCTCTTCTTTTTTTCTCAGCACTGGGACTTGAACTCAAAACTATGCCATGCTGTATAAATAATTGTGAAATATGTAAGCTGTTCTGAAAACCATAGTATAGTGTAAAAACATCAAATAAACAATTCTACTAATAGAGAGGCTGGGATAGGAGAAGCGTGATTTCAAGACCCTTACGTTGTACACAGCAAGACACTGTCACATACAAACAAGCAGAAGTTGTATATGGATTGTACAATATTGGACTTATTTCTCCAATTACCAAATTAGAGAGACCACTGGATGACAGCCAACAAATTTCTAACTCCTCATATTTTTGAATTTCAATCAATTAGGATATATTGGTAATATTGATTTTCATATTAAGAGATATTAAGGAAAAGTAATTGTTACTTTCTGTTATTTTTGTTGTTAGAGTTGGAATTAGTTTTTGTGGGTTTGTTGAAAGATTAGTTTCTTGCTTCTTCTAGGGTGTAGTTTTGCTCCTTATGTTGATGTTTTCCACCTATTATCCTTTATAGGGCTGGATTTGTGGAAAGATATTATGTAAATTTTGTTTTGTCATGGAATATCTTGTTTTCTCCATCTATGGTAATTGAGAGTTTTGCTGGGTATAGTAGCCTGGGCTGGCATTTGTGTTCTTGTAGGGTCTGTATGACATCTGCCCAGGATCTTCTAGCTTTCATACTCTGTGGTGAGAAGTCTGGTGTAATTCTGATAGGCCTGCCTTTATATGTTACTTGACCTTTTTCCCTCACTGCTTTTAAAATTCTTTCTTTGTTTAGTGCATTTGGTGTTTTTATTATTATGTGTCGGGAGGAATTATTTTTCTGGTTCAGTCTATTTGGAATTCTATAGGCTTCTTGTATGTTCATGGGCATTTCTTTCTTTAGGTTAGGGAAGTTTTCTTCTATAATTTTGTTGAAGTTAATTACTGGCCCTTTAAGTTGGGAGTCTTCACTCTCTTCTATACCTATTATCCTTAGGTTTGGCCTTCTCATTGTGTCCTGGATTTCCTGGATGTTTTGGGTTAGGAGCTTTTTGCATTTGCATTTTCTTTGACTGTTGTGTCAATGTTTTCTATGGTGTCTTCTGCCCCTGAGATTCTCTCTTCTATCTCTTGTATTCTGTTGGTGATGCTTGCATCTATGACTCCTGATCTCTTTCCTAGGCTTTCTAACTCCAGGGTTGTCTCCCTTTGTGATTTCTTTACTGTTTCTAGTTCCATTTTTAGATCCTGGACGGTTTTGTTCATTTCCTTCACCCGTTTGATTGTGTTTTCCTGTAGTTCTTTAAGGGATTTTTGTGTTTTCTCTTTAAGGGCTTCTAGCTGTTTACCTGTGTTCTCTTGTATTTCTTTGAGGGAGTTATTTATGCTCTTCTTAAAGTCCTTTATCATCATCATCATCATCATGAGAGGTGATTTTAGATCTGAATCTTGCTTTTCTGGTGTGATGGTGTGTCTAGGACTTGCTATGGTGGGAGAACTGGGTTCTGATGATGCCAAGTAACCAGAGAGCCCCTACAGCTGATAAACAGCTTCAGCAAAGTGGCTGTATATAAAATTAACTCAAACAAATAGCCTTCCTCTAGTCAAAGGAAAATGGGCTGAAAAAGAAATTAGGGAAATAACACCCTTCACAATAATCACAAATAACATAAAATATCTTGGTGTGACTCTAACCAAGTAAATGAAAGATCTATATGACAAGGACTTCAAATCCCTGAAGAAAGAAATGGAAGAAGATGTCAGAAGAATGAAAGGTCTCTCATGCTCATGGATCAGCAGGATTAATATAGTAAAAATGGCCATCTTGCTGAAAGCAATCTACAGATTCAATGAAATCCCCATCAAAATTCCAACTCAATTCTTCATAGAGTTAGAAAGAGCAATTCTCAAATTTATTTGGAATAACAAAAAACCCGGGATAGCAAAAACTATTCTCAACAATAAAAAAAAAAAACTTCTGGTGGAATCACCATCCCTGACATCAAGCTGCACTATAAAGCAATAGTGATAAAAAGTGCATGGTATTGATACAGAGACAGGCAGGAAGATCAATGGAATAGAATTGAAGACCTAGAAATGAGCCCACACACTTATGGTCACTTGATATTTGACAAAGGAGCTAAAACCATCCAGTGGAAAAAAGACAGCATTTTCAACAAATAGTGCTGGTTTAACTGGTATTTAGCATATAGAAGAATGCAAATCGATCCATTCATATCTCCTTGTACAAAGCTCAAGTCCAAGTGGATCAAGGACCTTCACATAAAACCAGATATGCTGAATCTGATAGAAGAGGAAGTGAGGAAGAGCTTTGAATACATGTGTATATGGGAAGATTCACAACATCTAAAATATTAAGAATAACTGTCTCTTGAAACCTATTCCCCCACCTTCCTTTAAGTTTGCCTGATCTCTGGCAAGGCTCAGGCAGCCCTCCCAACTTGCTTGTTATTGCTTCCTCAAACTACCTTATGATAACTACCTCTCAGCCAAAGTTCTTTTTCCCCCAACTTATTAACCCTTCCTGTCCTGACAGTGTTATATTCTATAATGATATACCATATAAAGGTCAAGGTTTATGGATTAAAAAGTTTTATTTGGATATTAGAAGAGCTTCAATTCAAAACTATGAGTCTTAAGGCTCAAACCTAACAGAAATTGATAGTAACTTTTTAAACAATCAAATCCTTTAATGTGTTCAGAAATATATTTGAAGTCATACTAAGAACTGATGCAGTTGGGGCTGGTGAGATGGCTCAGCGGGTAAGAGCACTGACTGCTCTTCTGAAGGTCATGAGTTCAAATCCCAGCAACCACATGGTGGCTCACAACCACCCGTAATGAAATCTGGTCTGGTGGTCTGAAGACAGCTATAGTGTACTCATTTATAATAATAAGTAAATCTAAAAAAAAAAAAAAAAAAAAAGGAAAGAAAAGAACTGATGCAGTTAATTACAAAATTAAGCTGTATTTAGTCTCATGTTTTATGTTTGTAAGGTACAGTTTAGAGCAGATAACTAAAAACAGACAAAGGCTGTTTAACTCAGATATGCTTGGTAGGAAAGTAGCCCTCAAACCTGCTCATATTCAGAGATCTGCTGAATATGGCATTTATTTGTTTAAATTTTCCATGAAGAACAGAGACTCCCAGATCCTAACAGTGACACCCTCCAAGGTCTCCAAGAAGATATGGGCACAATGATAAAGGACACCATCTGGATTGTGGTACCATAACCACTGGGCATAATTGCCTCAATTCTTTGCTCCATGCCAAGGCCCTGCATGAACTACGGACAAACAAAGGACAGCTGGAGAATTGATTGCTGTGAGTTGCTTAAGACAAAGTGAGGTCAGTCTCTTCTATGTTCCTCCTCCATAGAAGGCCTCTTCCTCTCTAGGCCTGATAGCCAAAGACTGCCATTGCTGATATGTGGGTCAGTGGCAGAGAGATCTTTTGTAACAATGGGGAGAATAGATTAACATTCCTCCAACTTCAGGGACAGGCCATAAAATAGGAAATGTTCCTGATAAAGATATTGAAAAAATGTTATCAAGAACAGTCACAGACTGTCCAGTTTGTCAATAAACAAGACACAGCAGCCACTGACTCTTCACCTTTATATGGGGGAGCTAATTCTGACAGAACACTAACCGTCCTCCCACTAAGGTAGATGATTGATGGGCATGTTTAAGTAGAACAACAGCTATGAAAAAAAGAAAAAATACAGGCACTAGAGCAGCGAGTCAAAGAGCAGCTGGAGGCTCAACATATAGAAGAGTCCAACGTATGTCTCTAGTAAAGTGAAATCATTTTTTGCACATTATATCATAAAGCACATTACAGGTATACAATGCAATCCTACAGGAGGAGCAGTTGAGGAAAGATCAAATCATACTTTAAAAAAGATGCCCAATAAACAGAAAAGCTTTACAAAGACCCCCAGA
>JADRCD010173143.1:0-23618 GCA_019843815.1 Montemys delectorum | reverse complement strand
ATATTACTGTAGGTTACACTTAAATATGTTGAGAGGAGACAGCAGAAAGGAAAGGCTCCTGGTCCAGATGCCTCATAGGTCTCATTCCCACAAGGAGAGCAGAGAATTGGCAAAGTCCTGAGGTGGGGTGGGTGCTGTAACATTAAAGACTGACCTCAGACACAACAAAGAAAAATGTCAGTTTTCTAGCAGTCTATCCAATGTCCCCAACCTGCTTCTTACTCATGCTGAAAAGATGAGAAATCATTCACCACAGTAGCTAACAATTTTATATCCCACTTCATATAGGAAGCAGATCTAAGAAACTTCACTACATAAAGAAATGGATACCTGACCTCTCCAATACTTTTAACATGAAGGGGTGTTGTATTTTATAAAATGCAGTTTTTCAGCATATAATGGGATGATCATGGGACCTTTTTTTCTTTGAGTTTGTTTATATAGTGGATTGCATTAATAGATTTTCATATATTGAACCAACCTAGTATCCCTGGGATGAAGCCTACTTGATTGTGGTGAATGATGGTTTTGGTATGTTCTTGGATTTGGTTTTCAAGAATTTTATTGAGTATTTTTGCATCGATATTCATAAGTGAAATTGGTCTGAAGTTCTCTTATTTCGATGAGTCCTTGTGTGGTTTAGGTATCTGAGTAATTATGACTTCATAGAACAAATTAGGTAGTGTTCCTTCTGTTTCTATTTTATGGAATAGTTTAAGGAGTATTGGTATCATCTCTTCTTTGAAGGCCTGGTAGAATTCTGCACTAAAGCTATCTGGCCCTGGGCTTTTTTTGCTTGGGAGGTTTTTAATGACTTTTACTTCCATAGGGGATATGGACCTATTTAGATAGTTTACCTGCTCTTGATTTAACTTTGGTATGTGGTATCTCTCTAGAAAAATCATCATTTTTATTCAGTTCCAGTAACGTGCTCCACTATGTTCATAGCAGCCTTCTATGTGATATCCAGAAGCTGGAAACAACCCAGATGTCCCACAATGGAAGGATGGGTACAGAAAATGTGGTTCGTTTACACAATGGAATACTACTCAGCTATTACGAATAAGTATTCCATGACTTTTGCAGGCAAATGGATGGAACTAGAAAATATCAACCTGAGTGAGGTAACTCATACCCAAAAGGACATGCACGGTATGTACTCATTAATAGGTGGATACTAGTCAAAAAAAGTACTGAATACCCAGGACGCAATCCACAGAACTAGAGAAGGTTAATAAGCTAAAGGCCCAAGTGAGGATACCTCAATTCCACTTCGGAGGGAAAAGAAAGCAATCGTGGCAGGGGAAGAAGGAGGGAGGGACCTGGGTGGGAGACAGGACAGGGAAGGGGAAGGGGGTGGACATGATCAGGTACTGGGGGCCAGGACTGAAGCTCTGAGGGCCTACAGAAAGAATGGAAACAGGCAAGCTCTGGCGGTAGGAGGTGGGGAAGATCCTCTACAATGTACTAGAGACCCGAGAGGTGAGAGAATCTCAGGGCTCAAAGGGAGGGGCCTTAGATGAAGTGTCCTACGGTGGGAAAGGGGAACTTGTAGAGTCCACTTCCAGTGGAGGGACAGGACACCAAGTGGAGGGATGGGGTTGCCATCCCAGTCAAAAGCTCTGACCCAGAATTTTTCCTGCCTGAAGGAACTGCAGGGACAAAAATGGAGAAGAGCTTGAAAGGAGGTCCACTGACAGGCCCAAATTTGGGTTCCAGCTCAAGGGGAGGCCCTAGGACCTGACACTGTTATTGATGCTATGGTATGCTTGCAGACAGGAACCTAGCATGGCTGCCCTCTGAGAGACCCAACAAGCAACTGAAAGAGTCAGATGTAGATACTAGCACCCAACCAATGGATGGAGGTTGGGGACCCCTGTGGTTGAATTGGGAAAAAGCTGGAAGAAGCTGAGGATGAGGGCGGCCTCATGGGAAGAACAGCAGTCTCAACTGTCCTGGAACCCAGAGATTTCTCAGGCACTGAGCCACCAACTAGGTACGATACAGCAGCTGATATGAGGCTCCCAAACACATATGGTATAGGACTGCCTGGTCTGGCCTCAGTGAGAGAAGATGCACCCAACCCTTGGGAGACTTGAGGCCCCAGGGAATGAGGATGTCTGGTGAGGTGGGGGTCGGGGTGGGGACAGCTTCTTGGAGATAGGGGTGGGGGATGCTGGGAAGGAGGTGTGGGATGGGGAGTGGTGGTGGGGGGTAGAGTGGGAGGGGGATGAAGACTGGACTGTAAAAAAAGGATTAAAGAATAATAAATGAATGAATGAATGAATGAATGAACGAACGAATGGAAAGAATCAAGTTTCCTTGATGATAAAATTAGTCTGTTTTATTTAGTGGTCAATTTGTTTTGACCAAAGACTTGGTAGACATGCTTACCATTAACCTTGAATACCATCTAAAATACTGAGTGTAAACATACACACACCCATTAGCAGTTAGTGCTTGTTCTGTTTCTCCACAGGTACTAACATATACCTTTCTCTTTGAAGTTTCCTATTCAACACTGTATTTAAATGGAACCACATAAATGGAACCCCTACTTTCTGTCTCCTTTCAGATAGTATATCTCTTGGTCCATCCACACATAATGTATGCCAGTACTTCACACAGGGCACACTTTCCTTATATATTCAATGGGCCAGACATTTGGGTTGCTCCCACTTCGAGCTATTGTGAACATTTATTTGCCTTCTATTCTCTTAAAGATATACTTAAAGGTGAAAATTCTGGCTTACAATAAGTCTATGTTTAACGTCTGAGGAGTGGGTCAATTTCCTGCAGAGTGAGTGACCTTTTTGGCTTTCTGAGCCCTTACTGGTATTTGGGTGATCACACGCACTGTTGCAGTGGATATGTAGTGGAACCTCAGCACATCCTGACCCGTGTTTCTACAATGATTTATGATGCTGACTGGCTTTTGATTTTTCTCACCAATCATTTCCATTATCTTCTTTGGAAAAAAAAAAACCTGTAGCAAATACATTGCCCATTAAGCTGAAACCATTAGACTTTTTACCCTTGAGTTACAGATTCTTCACGTCTACTATTATTAAGCCACCGTTGCATATCATTCTGTATTAGTTAAAAGTGTTTGTTCTAACCTTACTATCCTGTTACTTTCTCAGTAATGGATGACCTTCAGCAAACACCAAGTCAGTAATTTCTGGTGACTGTAGCTCAATGTGTCTTTTTTGTGCTTTCAGTGTCAAATCTAAGCAAGCTATTGCTGAGATTAAACTCATTTAGATCGTTTCCTTATTTTATTATACTTCTTTTCGGTATTTTTATTTTCTATGTATGTTTCTGAGTAGCCTGTCTGAATATATGTTATGTGTCCTTTGAGGCCAGAAAAGACAGATTTCCTGGACCTGGAGTTACATATGCTTGTGAGCTACTATGTGGATGCTAGGAATCATATCTGGGTCTCTTTCAAGAGCTGCCAATACTCTTAACCACTGAGCCCTCTCTCCAGCCCCATTTCTTTATTTTTTTTTATGTGTGTTTGTGTGTTTTCAAGGACTTAATATAATTAAGTTATTCTTAATACTGATTTAGAAAACTGTTCTGAGAACAGCAGAATAATTCAGTGCTCTTTTAGGAAATGTTAGCCATCACCTTGGGATATTGGTTTAGAACAGTTGTTTTCAAAGCACATGTTACCAAATGTATGTTAGGTACATTAAAATCATATCACCGATCAAAATCCTGTTTTCACGGCCAATGCTTTAGCATACAAAATTCTACTAAAAGCAGGCCATGTAACCTTTAGCATTCTGTAAACCTTATTTTTTAAAAAAGTTGGAATCTACTCCAGATTCTATGTCCTGTTGAGACAATAGTTAAAAAAATTCATTATAACAACCCCGGTTCTGCTTTAATTCTCAGCCAAATAAAAGATATTGGTTTAACTTTTATGATTCTGAGCCAATGAATCAGAGGGCTAATATCTAGAAGGAGAGGCCAATTTTAGGTTTACGGAAGTCTGAGATGAAATGGCACATTGGCTGTGGACTGGAACAATAAGCTCAAGATGAGAGACAGGGCAGGGCTAAGGAGGAAGCTTAGCTATCATTCTATCCATGACCTTTTAATACCAATAAGGATGGAGAAACATCAATCTATTGATTTTTATGTTTTTTAAAGATTTATTTATTTACTTATTTTATGTGATTATACTGTCATTCTCTCAGTCATGCCAGAAGAGGGCTTTGGAACACATTACAGATGGTTGTGAGCCACCATGTGGTTGCTGGGAATTGAACTCAGGATCTCTGGAAGAGCAGTCAGTGCTCTTAACCACTGAGCCATCTCTCTAGCCCCCAATTTTTATGTTTTTATAAAATGCCTTGTAGTTTTTATTGTACAACTCTTTTGCATATATTCAGAGGACATTCCTTAGTATTTTGGCTTTGATTTGACTCCTTGATTAGTATTTATCATAACATTCCTACTGCATTTGAATACTGATCTTGGATCCTATCTTTGTTCTTGATTCATTTAGTAGTTTTGCCTCCTTGGGCTTGGCTCTCTAAATGAACTAGCTGAGACCTCTGGCCAAATGCCAATATATGTGCCAAGTGATATAAGCACCCTTGTCTTTCTGTGGATCCCAGGAGGAGTATTTAGTCTGTCCCAACTAAGCAAGGTGTTGGTTGTGCATCTGTAGCCATCAGTACACTCAGGTTGTTCACTTTGAGTCTGGTTCAAAAGTTAAGCATGATGGCTGCACCCCTTACTGCATATGGAGAATGCTCACACGTAGGTGTTGTCTTTCAGTCGGTGCATGTGGAGCATCACATAAGTAACAGTTTTGAATGTCACACCAGCTCTACATTTTTGACTAAAAGCTTTCTTGTAGAAATCCTTTCATAGGTTGTTGCATATGATATATGAGTCTATGTATAGATTATGCACAGGTTTATATTGGCTACTAATAGGAATCTTCCTTTCTTGAAATGCCTTTGGTGCTAATGTAAAGGGTAGGAATCTCATAACATGATCTGAGAAGCACAGATTTCTCAAAGGTTTGGAGTATAAAATTGGTATTTTTATTCCTTAATTACTTAAGACCCTTGTTAATATCAACTTTTTTCTTTTTAAGTGAATTTGATTGCTTTTCTTACATTATGCTACAAATACATAAGTCTAGATAATGGCATAACTTGCCCATGTGGGTCTGAGTCCCTCTTCTGAAAGAAGTGCTCTGTAGTGATAACTCTGGACACCAGTGGAGCTTTTACGTGATTATCTTGCACTTAACAATATCCTGCCTACACTATCTTTGAGTGGGTTACATTTTCTTCAGGTTAAATCCAAATTTCTCAATTATTGAACAGAAAAAAAAAAAACCAAACTACATGCAAAAGCATCTCTCCATCCTGTAACTAAACAAGTAAGCTGTGCTTTGTAAGTCTTTGTCGAGAGTGTGTTTTTTCATTGTTGTGCAGTTAACTGGTGCTTTTGAGACATTCAGGGTTACCTGTATGTGTGTTATGCTGTATTAATGGTTAAAAAACCAATAAAATCCTTTTCTTAGTCTTTTCCCAGATGAGTTTTGGGAGTGTTTCAAAGTATAATGCTGGCTTTTATTTATTTTTTTTTCAGTGTATTTAGTAACACTTTATTAAGTAGGAAGCTATGTCAGCACTGCTATGTAAACAATGACAGAAATAAGGGAAACACATCAAGGATTGTGTAGACAGTAATATATATTTTCCTTTATATAATCAATGTATAATAGTTGAAGAGGGTTTAATCCTTATTAAGCAAACATTTTTGCATACACAGCCTTCTCTTTATCTTTCTGTGCCTTTATCATTTGTTTGACTTTAAGCAACTCTGCCTGGATAGCTTTATCCCCTGGGGCTATCTCCTGTGCCTTCTTAAGATCAGCCAATGCTTGACCATATTCTTTAATCCTTGTCATCCTTGTGCTTTTCGGTACAGTGCTTTAGGATTTGAAGGGTCCATTTCAAGAGCCTCCAAGCAACTGTCAGTTGCTCCCTGCCAATTTACAAGCACCAATATTCAACACACAACTTAAGGCTATAGGGTGCAGTCTGGATATATCTGCTTTCTCAATAACATAATGCTGGCTTTTAAAATAGTGTATACAACTGAGGGAAACATCTTTGTGCTCTCTCTACACCAACATATGAACTTCTCCTCTTAGAACTTGTTTATTCCATTTCTTTGGTGTCTGGTGGAAAGCTCAGAATGTAGGCCTACACTAAGGCTAGTTAATACTTACATTTTAAATGTATCACTCAAAAGTGAAAAGTATCTAAGTACACAAGTATCTGGAGAAACTTTTGAAATATGGTTAAAATACAATTCAAACAAGATTGAAGATTAGTGAGGTATGAGTCTGTAAATTTATTCACTTGAATCTGAACCCCAATCAACCATGTTAAAAGTAGGACCTTTAGGGGTACATAGGTCATCAGGGCTGTGGTCTGTTACAGAAACAAGTCCCAATTCGTCTTGCTCTCTCATGCTATCATTACATTTAACCTTGGAAGCATGTGGTAAGAAGACCCTTGCTGGATGCCTGGCTTTCCCAGCACTGAGAAGCATGGAACAAAAAGGTTTTGTGTATAAACTAGTAGCTCCCAGTGTTCTGTTATAACAACATAAAGCAGATTAGAACAAGTAAATGTGAAAGTTATTTCCCTAGTATGTGAAACTTACTATTTATTAAATGGAACTTATTTGAGTTTTGAATAAACATATTTTGTCATCAGTGTCTAATATGTACAATTTGAAAATATTGTCAGAACTACACAGTAATTTTAGAAAGCACAAGACACTTTTTACTCATTTATTTACAAAAATCATCACTTAATGATTTATTGCACAAAATAAGCAAAAACAATGGTAAGAAAAAGGTCTTATTGGGGCTACAGATGAAACAATGCAGAGAAACAACTTCTGTTTTCAAGTTTTCAGAGATTTACGGTTAAAATTAAACTAAAACATCTGCTCCGGGGACATGGTTTCAGAGCTCAGCTTTGGAAATTGTGTGTGTGTGTGTGTGTGTGTGTGTGTGTGTGTGTGTGTGTCTGCCTGCCTGCATGTCTGTTGGAGAAACAAACTCAAACAAACCCTTAACTGTTTAAATGTTAACTGACATTCAAACAGTGATCACGTAATTATTAATGAATTTCACTTGCATCAAGTTCCTCCTCTTAAAATCCTAAAGAATTGTTATTCTAGATGAATTTTCAAATTGCTCTTTCTAAGTCTGTGAAGAATTGAGTTGGAATTTTGATGGAGATTGCATTGAATCTGTAGATTGCTCTCGGCAAGATGGCCATTTTTACAATATTAATCCTGGCAATCTATGAGCATGGGAGATCTTTCCATCTTCTGAGATCTTCCTCAATTTCCTTCTTCAGAGACTTGAAGTTCTTGTCAAACAGATCTTTTACTTGCTTAGTTAGAGTCACACCAAGGTATTTTATATTATTTGTAGCTATTGTGAAGGGTGTTGTTTCCCTAATTTCTTTCTCAGCCTGTTTATCCTTTGTGTAGAGGAAGGCCACTGATTTCCTTGAGTTAATTTTTTGTTTGTTTGTTTTTGTTTTTTGATTTTTTTTTTTGTTTTTTCAAGACAGGGTTTCTCTGTGTAGTCCTGGCTGTCCTGGAACTCACACTGTAGACCAGGCTGGCCTCGAACTCAGAAATCCACCTTCCTCTGCATCCCAAGTGCTGGGATTAAAGGCGTGTGCCACCACCGCCCGGCTTTGCTTGAGTTAATTTTATATCCAGCTACTTTGCTGAAGTTGTTTATCACATTTAGGAGTTCTCTGGTGGAATTTTTCGGGTCACTTAAGTAAACTATCATATCATCAGCTAATAGTGATAACTTGACTTCTTCCTTTCCAATCCGTATCCCTTTGATCTCCTTTTGTTGTCTAATTGCTCTGGCTAGGACTTCTTGTACAATATTGAATAGGTAGGGAGAGAGTGGGCAGCCTCGTCTAGTCCCTGATTTTGGTGGGATTGCTTCAAGTTTCTCTCCATTTAGTTTGATGTTGGCTACTGGTTTGCTATATATTGCTTTTACTATGTTTAAGTATGAGCCTTGAATTCCTGATCTTTCTAAGACTTTTATCATGGAGGGATGTTGGATAGTAAAAACTATTCACAACAATAAAAGAACCTCTCGTTGAATTACCATCCCAGACCTTAAGCTGTACTACAGAGCACTTATGATAAAAACTGCATGGTATTGGTACAGTGAGAGGCAAGTGGATCAATGGAATAGAATTGAAGACCCAGAAATGAACCCACACACCTATGGTCACCTGATCTTTGACAAAGGAGCTAACATAATCCAGTAGAAAAAAAGACAGCATTTTCAACAAATGGTGCTGGCTCAACTGGCAGTTAGCATGCAGAAGAATGCAAATCGATCCATTCCTATCCCCTTACAAAGCTCAAGTATAAGTGGATCAAGGACCTCGACATAAAACCTGATACACTGAAATTAAAAGAAAAGAAAGTGAGGAGGAGCCTCGAGCTTATGGGCACAAGGGAAAA
Source organism: Montemys delectorum (assembly GCA_019843815.1). Taxonomy (NCBI): domain Eukaryota; kingdom Metazoa; phylum Chordata; class Mammalia; order Rodentia; family Muridae; genus Montemys; species Montemys delectorum. Next base: position 15,056 of record JADRCD010173143.1, on the reverse strand, counting down.
TTTCCTGAACAGAACACCAATAGCTTATGCTCTAAGATCAAGAATTGACAAGTGGGACCTCATAAAATTGCAAAGCTTCTGTAAGGCAAAAGATACTGTCAATAGGACAAAATGGCAACCAATAGATTGGGAAAAGGTCTTTACCAATCCTAAATCTGATAGAGGGCTAATATCCAATATATACAAAGAACTCAAGAAGTTAGACTCCAGAGATCCAACTAGCCCTATTAAAAATGGGGTACAGAGCTAAACAAAGAATTCTCAATTGAGGAATATCGATTGGCTGAGAAGCACCTAAAGAAATGTTCAACATCCTTAGTCATCAGGGAAATGCAAATCAAAACAACCCTGAGATTCCACCTCACACCAGTCAGAATGTCTAGGATAAAAAACTCAGGTGACAGCACATGCTGGAGAGGTTGTGGAGAAAGAGGAACACTCCTTCATTGCTGGAGGGATTGCAAGCTGGTACAACCACTCTGGAAATCAGTTTGGCGGTTCCTCAGGAAATCTGACATAGTACTACACAATGGATGTGGTACATCTACTCAGCTATTTAAAACAATGAATTTATGAAATTCTTAGGGAAATGGATGGATTTGGAGAACACCATCCTGAGTGAGGTAACACAATCACAAAAGAACACACATTATATGCACTCTCTGATAAGTGGATATTAGCCCAGAAGGTCTGAATACACAAAGTACAATCCACAAACCACAAGAAACTCAAGAAGAAGGAAGACCAAAGTGTGGATACTTCGTTCCTTCTTAAAAGGGGGAATAAGATACTCATGGAAGTAGTTACCAAGACAAACTATGGAGCAGAGACTAAAGGAAGGACAATCCAGAGACTGCTCCACCTGGGAGTCCTTCCCATATTCAATCATCAAATCCAGACACTATTGTGGATGCCAGCAAGTGCTGACTGACAGGAGCCTAATATAGTTGTCTCCTGAGAGGCTTTGGCAGTGCCTGACTAATACAGAAGTAGAGGCTCACAGCCATCCATTGGACTGAGCACAGGGTCCCCAATGAAGGAGCTAGAGAAAGGACCCAAGGTGCTGAAGGGGTTACAGCCCCTTAAGAGGGACAACAATGTGAACTAACTAGTATTTTCAGAGCTCCCAGAGACTAAACCACCAACCAAAGAGTTCACATGGCTCCAGCAGTATATGTATAGCAGAGGATGGTCTAGTCAGTCATCAATGGGAAGAGAGGCCCTTGGCCCTGTGAAGGTTCTATGCCCCAGTGTAGGGGAATGCTAGGGCTAGGAAGCAGGAGAGGGTGGGGTGGTGAGCAGCACAAAGGGGGAGGGAGGGAACAGGTTTTTTTTTTTAATTTTTTAATTTTTTGTTTTTTTTCAGGGGGGAAATTGGTAAAGTAGATATGACATGTAAATAAGGAAAATATCTAATAAAAATCCTAAAGAATTAAAAGTTTATCTTTTATCCTTTATATTGAAATGAAACAAAATGAGAAGTAGATCCTTGTGAGCCCAGGTTATATTAACCGTAGCTGTGAACACCGTGCGTCTTTACAGTGGATTCATTAATTACATTTGATATTTCTTTCAAAAGGGTGATAGGAGTTTATTTAGGAAAAAGGTTAATTCATTTAAAAAGATTATACACATCCTATATATTTTTTTAAAAAATGTCTCTCCTATATGCCTCCTCTTCAATTCATATTTTACTAACTTAAATTCCAATTATCATTGCCAAGATATTACTGGCAATTTTACACCCCATTAACCTTGCTCTGCTATAATAATAAAGGTTCTTTGTTAGATCCCTTTAAACGATCGAGTATATAATTCCAGGCTGTCCTGGGTGTGCTTTAGTTCAGTTACACATTCATGAGCATATTTTTCTTGTTAATTGTAGACGACTCATACATATTTTCTCTGGCTCTGATTGATGGATTGTATTCATGAGTGTAGCTGTTAAGGAAGATAAACATGTATAACAATTTCTACTTGGAGGTTTTAAATTCCCTCCCTATAAGGAAAAAAATAAACGAACAGCCCAACAGCCAAGCTAAGAGAGACCAGGACCAATGTTCTATGTCCGTGCAAACGAGGCAATACATAGTAAAGTGCAGGGTTTGTACATAGCCCACAGTAGGTGCTCACAGTAGAAGATAAACAGATAGATGTGCCTTTACGAAATGAATGGTGATCTACACACTGGCCTCTGGAAACCAATATTAACATTTTGAATTTGCAAAAAAAAAAAAAAAGTCTAAATAGAAGAATGACCCAAACTACAGATAGGAACTAGAGAATTCTGAGTATGTATAATATGTAGCAACACAAATGGAGCCTCTCATCTTAAGTGTCTGTATATCAGACGTTCTTAGAAGTGTCACGTGCATTATTCTAAACCTTGAGAGTAATAGATGCTACCACATTTTGGATCATTCTCTAAAATACTGTCCGGGTATATATGGCTATGTTAAACACTTAGAATAAAAGCATTTTCCAGTGGAATACCTATTTGAACTTGGCATAAATAACATGTGTGTACCACATCTGACTAGGCACTGTGAAAACACTCATAAATAAACAAAACAAAAAACCCCTTAGTGCCAGTGAGCAAGCCCTAGCACTAAGCTATGGTGATTATGGCCCAAGGGGAAGAGGAGAGGCTGGGCAGCAGAGAAAGTGTCTGCTTTACAGGTTCAGTGCAGAGACAAGGGAGTGTACAAAAACCTTCTACACTAAGAATATAAACCCAGCCCCTCCTAGAGGCTCACCTGAGCCATCCCACAGGTTCTGTGGTTTCCTTAGCTAGTTCTCTACTGTCTTTCAGCACTGACCATTTCAGCAATCGACTTACTCCTCTCCTTAAGTACTTCTAATTGCTAATACACACCAGGCCACTATTCCAGGTTCCAGAGATGTGGTGGTGTATAAGACAGCAAACAAAATCTAAGTTTTAAGGAAAAAAATTTAGGGTGGACAGTTGTGACGAGGTAACAAGGATGACTGGAGATTATGTCGTGCAGTGGGGTTGTTCATAGGAATGCCTATGATAGGGTCGGATCTAAGCTAGCTGCAGAAGATACAGGGAGTCAAACGTGTGGAGACGTGGGTGAAGAGGGCCTCACACTGCAAGCTAGACTTAAGTTTCCGCTCACCTAAACCCTTTCAGCTCGCTTCCCCAGGATCCCAAGATCCCAGTCCTTTGATACCTATTGAATTTGTCATTGAGGATTGCGCAGCTCTATTGTAACCCACAGCAAAAGCACCTGTCATCAACCCATGCTCCTCCTGCACTGCTCTCCCTGGGGGAGCTGCACCTCTACTCCATGGCACCCACTTGTCAAAGCCAGAAAACTGGCTGTACTTGTTTTTGTTATTTGTTGTCTCTTTTCTCTTTCATCACATTCTTGTTGCTCTGATTTCCAAATGATACCTTATAGTGACATCAGCCTCAAAAGGAGACTGAAGCCTCCCAGAGCCTCCCAGGGCAGTCTGGTTCCATGAGGAGCCCTGGAATTAGTACATCACACTGCATACTAGCCTAACCCTAAGTGATGACGTCCCAGTACCACAAGTTCTCTCAGGACAGGGCACTGGGCTGCTGGAATCTGTTGCTCTAGATCCAAAGCTGTAGGATGACTGGAAAGACCACAGCAGTATACCTTGCTCTGAGATTTTGCTCTATATCATAACCATTGTCTACAAGTTCTGGTTTGCTTTCTTAACATCAAGTCGTCTGTACTCTAGACTCCCTGGGTGGCTGAGCGTAACCTGGAACTTCTAATCCTCCTGTCTCCACCTCTCAAGGTGTGGTAGTAGAAGCATGTTCCACCACACCCACTTTATGTGCTGCTAGAGTTCAAACGCTAGATTTCTTAAATGCTAGGCAAGAAGGGTCTACTGAGTTCCATCTCCAGCCTTGATCCCTAGAGTTTTATTGTCTCCCAGTGTCGATGATCCCTTACCACTGACATGATCCCTTCAACCTTAAACACACTGTCATGATAAAAGCCATTTTAGAATAAAGGACATCATGAAGCACTGTAGCTTAACTTACAAAAACAGATACTCTTCTCCTTCATGTTTTGTGTGTGCTTTCAAATGTTCAGTTTTCATCCTGAAAAGTATCTTTACCGTTGTCAATGCTAAGATTACCTTCAACTATGATCATAATACCCTTCCTCAGTAAACTATTGTTGAGAATTTCTGACTGTTTTTAAATAATCAGTATATTCTCTATTTTCTACTCTGCTCAGTACAAAGTAAACCTTATACTTCTGGAAAATAAATTTCTTGAAGCTTTTCATATTTGATATTAGCAAATCTTCTAGTGGCATTCTTTTTCTGTCAGTAAATATAACCTAATTGAAAGCACAAGAATTTCAGCTCCCTTATCTCTTACAATGTTATTGACAGAAAGTCATCTTTTCATTTCTGATGTCTGGCAGAGTCCAGAAGAGGGCATGGTCCCTAGTAACTGGAGTTACAGATGCTGTGAGCCGTCATGTGGGTGCTGAGGGTTGAATCTGGGTTCCCTGGATGATGAGCCAGTGCTCTGAACCCCTGAGCCATCGCTCTTTCCCTATTACCAATTCTTATAATTTCCTTCACTCTTTTCCTTTTGGTAAGCATAAAACTTACTTTAAGTTTCAGACCTGTATTAAGATGAAAACACTGTTCACTCACATCAAAGGCAGGAATGTGCAATGAGATGCCGTATAAGCAAACGTAGGTTCTCAGGATACAGAGCAATGATGGAAGAAAGCACAGCAATGCTAAAAACTGAGTTTTGATGCCACATATAAATTATTTTTCAAGGATCATTATTTCTTAATGAAAATGGAAGTTTAAATACTATAACCATTACTGCTGTATTAATTTATGTAAAGCTAGTTCCATAATAATCAAGCATCATACAAAATATGTAGTAATTATTTTCTATAGAATGCAGTATATAATATAGAAAATTCAACTTATAATGATTTCCTGTCCCACGTTGATACAAACTACACATATGAAAGTGACATATCTAGCAACCTTAATATGTATAGCACCTACAGAGCAGTGCAAAAATCATAGTAAACAACCACTCACAAGAGTGACAAGTACAACAATGGTTTCAAATAAAATTTCTCTCATAGCATCATTAACAATGGTAACAGCTACTCCTAGTTAAGGCTGTTACACCTTCTGTATTGAACATCCCTTATACTTCCAGTCAGGTACCAATTACATGATAGGATCAGATGAAGTCACTTCATGTGAACTGATGAGGGGCTCAAGTGTAAACACCGAGCTTATCCTGAAAACAGATGGGGTGGCAGATGGGACTGCAGACTGGGTTCACTTGATCTGCCCAACACAACCTCGCTACTCAATAAGATGTGGCTCAAATCTCACAAAACTAAATCTAGTATCATTATTTCATATATGTTTTGTTTCCATAACTAAATACTTAACATCTAAAATTTATTAATTTAAAGTTCAAGTGCCTACATGTTAAATTATTGAATTCAAAGCTTTTTCTCTAACAAATTTTAGAACAGATGGTATGAGAGCACAATTGCCTGGTGGAATTAAATGCAGACTGTCTAGTTGCCCAGCAAGTGTAAAATTAATTACCTTCCTTCATTGATGAGTTCAATAAATGCAAGGCCTGCATTCTTCTGGATAGAGTTCTGCCATTCCTAAAGGAATAAACCAAAGCAAGTGTAAGAAAAATGAACATGCAAACAAAATAGCACCTAGCTAAGGACCATCATGACACTGTTACTAATGGCCACAACACTTTGTTTTCAATAAGGTTTTACAACAAATGTCATTCAGAAGGAAAAAAAATTAAATGATCCTGATTCACAGTTTTGAAGGCGGCGTTTGGTTGCTAGAAAGCTGAAATTTGCTGCAAAGTGAGACAGTAAGTAAGGTGTCTGTCAGCACCAAGCTTTCTCCCAGGAAAGAACAAGTGACCACCAGAGGCCTCAAGGAGGCACAAGGAGGACAGATTTTAGACTAATCAAGTCTCTAATCAGTGATACAGAGTTTTCATTAGAACTGGAAACAAAATTACGCAAAATTATGCTTTTATGCCTCTATGCTTTTATGCACCTATGTGTTTATATATACATTTATGTATCTACACACTTATGCACATATATTTTAAGCAGCCGTGCCTTTATGCATCTATACATTTATGTTGCTAAGCCTTTAGGCATTCTATACATTTATGCACCTATCCATATCTTTACACTGCTTTGGGAATAAACTGCTCTAGACAGATTCACATTCTAAAAGACTGAAATAGCACAAAGCTACAAATATGTTTATTTCAAATGTGCATCACAAAACTTAATAGTAAAAATATTAGTCTAATGTAATCTCTCTTTGCTAACTGGAGATTAGCTAAATTTGCTAAATGCCTGAATCTGGCAGCCCACAGAGAAAAAGCCATAACTATAACACCAACAACTCTCATACAGGGTTTTGGACTAGAAAAGAATGCTATTTGTTTTGTATTCTTCCTATGAAAAATTTGGAATCTAATTTAAAAAGCTAGTTTTGGTTTTGGGTTTATTCAAGTTACTTCCTTATTTGGCCAGTAAGTTTTTTGTTTGTTTGTTTGTTTTGTTTTGTTTTTTACTGAAAATTCTATTCCTTTCAGTAGTTCTACAAATATTCTCACTAGTCCTATTAATATATACACATATATAATCTCTATTAATTACTCATGTCATTTGTCTCCAAATCCTATCACATGACTTGCATTTTTTTCTGCTCATGGAAAAGTAATTATTTTATATAATATTTTTGACAGCATAAATGGTATGGTGGTATAAAGGTGTACATTTTATTATAATAAAATGCCATTTAAGTTTTGAATCAAGTTGTTATCACCTTATAAGTAAACTCAATCCACATGTTTTCTGAATGATTATGATAGTTATTAATAATGTTATTAATTATTAATTAACTGCAGCATTGAAACAAAATTTTATTTAGCTCATCATATAGAAATTTATGCTTTTCTTTCCATATGAAATACTGGCTACCCAGAGGTATTTAATTATCCTGACCATAAATTCAGGTTCATTAAAAAAAAAAAAAGTTGTGCTCTCCACACTGTGAGTAGAGTAAATCTTCAGAAAACTACATAAAAAGTCAGAGTTAAGATGAGGATGCTGATGCTTAACTATAAGCAAGCCACCAGAGCAACAGAAACATACGACTTTAGGAAATATGTATTTTACACAAGTGTTACACACACACACACACACACACACACACACACACAGTTTAAACAGAATGTTAAGATCAGGAGGTGGGCTGCTCTACACTCTCTATAGTGTGTGAAATGGATGCTTTCTCAGGCTGTATTTCGCCTCAAGGGACTTCTGCCCAACATCAACTCACTGTGAATAGAGGAGCAGCATGAATGCATCCTGCTGGGTGCATGAGCACCCCACATCACATCTCTGTCTTTGTGAGAAACATTTAATTTCAAGTGGAAATGCTTGCAAGGGACCACCAAGTCTGTAGAACAGCTTCATCAGCCTTTTTAACCCTTCTTCGTGAATGCATGAAATTTCCTTAAGACGAGGAACTTTCTTGGGACCTGGATCTTGTGTGCAGACCTTTTGAAATGAGACACTTTGAAGACAAATACGTTCCAGAAGGATGGAGATGAGAACCCTATGTTCTCAGAAGGCTGTGAGATGACCACTAGACAGCTCAGGCAGAGAGCATCATTCTTTCCATCGGTTTCTCCTCATCTATGTCAGCTCAATGCACATACTCACTCCTCCTTCTTTGTATAAAATTAATGGCAGCTTAATCCTTGGATATGTAATCCATCTTGAACTTAAAAAACCATCATAAATAGTAGAAGTAAAACTGGAAGGGTAAGAGTAGATTTAAAGTATACTGAAAATTGATTTTATATTTTCTGTATCTGTATCCTTAAGATCTACTTAACATTAGCTATCACCAAAAGTGGTGGTAGTCCTTAAAATCTTCAAAGTAAATGCTCATTGTAACTGATACGATGACACTGAAAAATCTGTGTAGTAAGTTACTAAAGGTAATAACAAGAACTAAAGCAAAGAATACCATGTACAATAAAAAAAGTGGAGCCCCACTCATTTTCTATGAATGTGGAAGTATGCTGGTGACCTTTACTGCCCACTTGACACCAGTCAAAGTGCCCTGGGAAGAGCCTCAACTGCGATATTTACTTATTCAGGCTGGGCTATGGGCATGTCTGTGTGCACCCTCCTGAGTGCTAGTAGACAGAGGAGAGCCCAGCCTGCTGTCGGCAATGCTACCACTAGGCAGTGGCCTCGACTTACAAAAAGGCTAATTACAAGGTAGAGAGAGCAAGCCAATACACAGTGTTCTCCCATGGTTCTTCCATCCTTCCTGCATTGGGTTCTGTCCTGGCTTCCCTAGTAATGAACTGTGACCCCGAATTGTGAGAGGAAATAAATCCTTTTTACCTCAAGATGCTTTTGGTTATGATAAACAAACTAGTGAGTATCTGCATGTATGTATAAAGTACCTTAAGCATTTTTTTGTTTTTTTGCCTTTTTATGGCTTACTTTCATGAAAATTGTACCAAAACTTATAGGAAATGATAATGTAATAAAATCCCCCTCCCCAAAATCAATAATTAACTTAGAAATATTACTAATATAAAGTATAATCACGGAAAAACAAGTAGGCAACATATAAATAGATCATATACTAATCATTTGAAGATAAACATTAGCTCACCTAGAATTTTTGATGACCTCTATTAAAACAAAGATTATAACTATAAAAAATTTCACCAATATATGTGTAATTCGTTTGTACTTACAATAAAAAGTCTACATTTTTAAATAATGTTTTAAAGCAGTGATCTTCCCACCTATTAATATGTATAGTATATATGCTGTCATCACTTGGCATCTATGGCAGACTGTCCTAGAATCCCACAGGAATACCGATATTCAAAATGTTGTAGTATCAACATATAACATGCATACATCCCTGGGTAAATACCAGTAGGTTTATAGTATTTAGTATACAGTGATATAAATGCTAGATAGATATTGTCATACTGTATTTCTTACAGAATAACAACATAAAATTTGAACATGTTCAACATAAGGGCACATACTTACTAAACGAAAAATCTATCAAGAGGATATTACAATTCTAGACATTTACTCACAAGCCAAAAGGACATCTAATATCATTGAGCCTAACAGAGTGATAACGGGGAACTTCAATACCTGACTTTTACCAATTGACAGGGCATCCAGACAAAAATTACATAAACTCCAGAGGTAAATTATAATGTAAGTCAAATGGACCTAAAATGTATCTACAAAACATTCTAACGAACACTGATGAATGTTTTTGTTGTTATTGTTTTAGTTTGTGTCTTTTTCTCAGAAGACTATGGAACTTTCTAAAAAAATAATTCAATAGTAGGATACAAAGCAAGTTTCAACAAAAACAAGAAAACAACTAACATCCTATATCCTATTTGACTTCCGTGGATTAGAGCTCAATATCCACTCAGCAGAAACAGTACAAATAGCAGAAAGCACACACAACTAACTCTGAGCAGTGTACCACTGCATGAACACTGTGTTAAGGCAGAAATAAAAAAGGAACTTAAAGCCTTTTAAAAACTGAATGAAGGCCGGGCAGTGGTGGTGCACGCCTTTAATCCCAGCACTTGGGAGGCACTTGGCCGATTTCTGAGTTCATGGCCAGCCTGGTCTACAGAGTGAGTTCCAAGACAGTCAGGGCTACACAAAGAAACCCTGTCTCGAAAAAACAAAACAAAACAAAACAAAACAAAACAAAAAACTTGAATGAAAATGAAAATATTAACACATTAAAATATATGGGGCACAATTAAAGCAATTCTAAGAGAAAAATGTACAACATTCAAAAAAATTGTTACATTCAAATATACAACTTAAGATTTATTTACAGATGTAGTTTTGAATTTCTTCAAGTCTTGAAGTTAAAGCTTAAGATAAGAAGAACTTCTACAATTCAAAAGTTGAACATGTAAAGTCTAACTCTTCCAAGTTTGATTTATTAGGAGACCATGAAGACCCTTCTCATAGCACAAGAAGTAACATGAGACAACGGACAGAACTTCCTGCTGATTGATCTTTCTCTGTCGTGAATGGCCATTTTCCTTTCCTTAACTGTCTCACTGGGGCTTCCCTGTTTTAGGATGAGCATCCACATGGTTTTAGATAAACTAATTGATCTGAACATGAAGAGAGGGAGCTTACAGAAAGTACATAGAAAAAGGATGTATTGTTAAAAATTAATTAAAAAGATTGTGTAAACTTCATTTGATAAACACCTAGGAAGATGTGAAGGACTCTACACAACCCAAAAATATACTGTCTGAATTTTAAAAATAAATTTATTATTATTATTATTATTATCATCGATGTATGTGTGATACTGGTGGTGTTCATCGGTATGCTGTGCCATGGAGAACTTGTGGAAGTTGTTAGCTGTCAAAGGACTAACTGAGGTGCTTATTGACATATCAAAGCAGATTCTGGTCACCAGGTTCCCCTAGCGTCCCTCAATCTCTACCAGTTACAGGGCCCTCCTCGCTGGTATACCCTGCACTCCTAGCTGAACTCTCCAGCCTAGTGGCTGGACTGCCATTCCCCAATATGTCCTTCCCTATATAGTCCAGCCATTTCAGCTCCACCCCTTTTTTGGCCTTGTGGGCCTCTTGTCCTCTTGGCTGACGCTCCTGGATAACCCTCCCCATGCCCACACACATGGCCCAGCTCAGACGTGTTCACTCTGGATCCTTCCAAATGACTCTGGCCATGCTCACTCTCATACCTACGGCGCTCTCCCTTTTATCTACAATAAACCTTCTCCTCCATCATACTTAGTCACATTCATGTCTCCCCTTTTCCCTTCCCTTCCCTTCCCTTCTCTTTTCTTTTTCTTTCATTCAAAAGTGAGATAGTAGTTTTAGGGCTTTGGTTCTCTCATTTCACAATGGGTTATGGGAATAAGCGCTGTCTATCATGCTTGTGGTCAAGCACTGTTACCCTTGGATCCACCTAGCTAACCCTAGCTATTTAACTTTTGATGTGCTATTAAAAAAAAAAAAAAAGCTGGCCCCAAGCCTGAGAACAGACCTAAGAGAGGACAGACAAACAGACCTGCAGACCTGTTTGAACTGCCTCCAAGGACTGTGTCTCCTTCCCTCCTAATGCTGCAGCGGAAGCTTACCAGCTTCAGGGTCCATTTCCAAAGAGCATTCCACAACCATTCGGTCTTTGGAGCCACACACACATGTGCCTGATTATATCAATTAAACATCTCAGGCCATGTGTCTTTTCATTCTGCCTCAGTGCCTTCAAATTTCCATGTGATATCTGCGATGCTGTAGATAACCTTAGCCTCCTGGGGACTAGGAGACTCACTAAGGCTTCAGTGACCACCACAATACTAAAAGACAGTAGCAGGGTACCTAGGCACTGAATCACATGTGACAGGACTGCAAAATAGTTGGGATTTAGTGACATTTCTAAAGGCCCAGAGAAAAACACAGGATCCATCCCTGGTTTTCTCATATTTATCATCTTATTACACAGTCTAATGCCCTTAAAATACTGAGTATATATGAACCAAGACATTGATCAGGGCTCTGAATGTTAGCCTCAGCATGGCCTCAGAATGTCATCTTGGCTTTATTACATCTAGAAAAAAATATTTTTCTTTTGTACCATCTGACTAAACTGTAGCAAATTGGAGAAAAAGTTTTTTTTTTTTTTTTAAATTAAATGTTCAAAGGCCAAATCACTTGAAAGGAAAAGGATTTTCCTCAGTTGTGGCTCCTTTGTGAGTGCTGTTTTTTAAAGCCCTGAGTCACACCCTGACCACACCAGTCACCAAATCCTTTTAGTTAAATATATGAAGTATTTAGAAAAGAACAAAGTCATACAAACCACAAAATAATTCATGCTGAGCACATCATACACAGATCCAAGGAGTCATTATTTTAACTTATGTATTTTCAACTATAATGAGAACAGGAATGATTTATTAAGCAGGCATTTGCTTAATCAGTGCTTTAACTCAGAAAGCACTTAAATACTGATAATTTTTTTCGTGAGGTCTCTCAATTTATCTCTTGACACACAAAGCAAAGAGAAGTGCATGTGCATCTGCTAAGCTTGTAGAAACTTAAAGAAATCCTGTGGTAACACCACTCACTTTTTCCTAGAGTTCTTCTCGTGAAGACTTCCTAAACAGAAATCTGGAAATAATTAGAAACTATTAAAGTACCAAAAAGTCAATCTGCTCTTCATCAAAGACTGTAGTAGACCGAGGACAGCTCAGGAGGATATAAGTGATAGGAGGGGCAGCGAGCACCTCAGCCACAGCACAGCAGATGCAGACCCTGATGCCATGCTTCCTAGAACCCAGGAGCCTGCAGGACACTGGCCATCAGCTCCTTTGCCAAACAGAGCAAAGGATAACCACTTTATACAATTCCTTACACTTCAAAATGATATGAATACATTTTGTTAAAAAGATGCTAACAACTAAATTAATACAAACCATAAGTGAAGAGTAAAGAACTAATTCTAAAAGTATCAGATGTACATGGAAAGAAATGTATCCAAATATAATAAAAATTGTTCTGTGTTTCTGGAACAATAAACAAATTACAACAGAAAATGGTAATATCTTCTTGAAACTAAAAATATATTTTTGAAGAAATGCAAAATTCCACTGGGGGTAGACTGGACACCATACCCCTTAGAGTTTAGAGGGTGCCATATGAACTGAATTATCCTTGACAAGTACCTTCAGACATTTGTAATGTGATCTCATGTGAATTTAGACCACATTTTGGACACATACTATTGGTAAGAGGTTTTTTTTAGGAGCTTAGATAAGGAGGGAGGAAAATCAAACATTCTTAATAATATGTAGTAGTGAACATGGAATTTCCAACAAGAAATGAAAAGTGTAAAAGTAAAAGCATTTAATGAGCTGCAGCAAAGAGAAATATAAGGCACCCAAAATAAAGTTCACTTCCTTTTTCTTTCAATCTCTGTGCCTATTCTAATCTCAGTTTTCAATGTCTTGCCTAAGTTTGAAGATAAATTTTATGCAAACACACTACAAAATGATACTTGTATTGAAAACTTATTTTGGCAGGAATTAAATCACAGCATGGATACTATTTTATGGTTCTATCTCACTGTGAGGTAAAGTGCATATAATATATACAGACAGTAAGAATGCGTACTCTGAATTACTTCTGTTAGTCTCTCACTGCTGCTCATCATCTGTGGTAGCTAACAGGAAAACAAAGCAAACGAGCTCTGCGGGCCCTGGTTTTAAAGATTCATTGTGACTGCCTGCCTTGGCAGGAAGACAGCCCACAGACTGCTGCTAATTCTATGGGGATCAGCTCCGATGGAAGAAATGCATTAAGGCCTGAAGAAAAGAACATGCCTTGTAGAGTGCTAGGCCCAGCTACTCTACAGCACCATCAACTTCTTTTCATCAGAGGCCTGCCACTTCTATGGTCATCCTGCTAAGATGAAAATCACGAATTTGAACAGTAGTGAAAAATGTCATTTTATTTTAAGAACGTTTTGAAATGTGTCCACCTTTCTTAGTGCCCTCAAAAACAAAGTCTGAAAACTTCCATGGATCAACAATGATCTGCAATGATGGACTGATAAGCTTAGCTTCACACTGAAATAGTTAACTTACCCAACTGCATTTGATAGAATGAAAAGCACTCACTGGCTTTCTTAAAAGTGCATTGTAGAAAGAAAGTAACATAACAGATTAACAGAAAATAATAAGACAGTTATTTTTAATGTGTAGTGCTTTCAAGTTACTTATATGAGCTTATTTAACCGATAAACCACTTGAAACATTTAAAATTTTCAGTGTTCAAACACTGAATTATTTTTAAAATTCAATTTAGAAATCAATCTAAGAGGCCTGTTTACCCGGCTGTCCTGCTGACACACAGGAAAGTGTACTACAGAGACAGCTTACATTTCCCACTCTTCCTTCCAATCAATATCTGAGGCAAAGTTTCATCTCTAGGGCCTCTAATGGCAGGAGTTTCTGGAGCCAGCAAATGGGTAATGTTAAACCCACAATTAGAAAAAGAGGCCATCAAAGACACCAGATCCTAATGCAACATTGCTCTTTATTCTCTGAACTGCAGTGATAGCCAGGGCTAAGGAAAAGGGCATTCAAAACCATGCTTTGCCATAAAAGCTGCTAAATATCTGGATTCTCCTCCACTTAAAATATCCACAGATCTCTCATCTCCCTTGAACTCAGGCCCTTGGCCTCGGCACTGGGTACAATTTTCACAAACTCTGCGGATGAGCCCCTCCCAGGGCTGGTGCTCTCTGTGTTTTCCTCTCTACTGTATTCCTGGCCTCCCAGGATCATACTCCTGACGAAAGTAAACTGGAAATCTGAAGGTAAGCTTTTGCTGTTTGCTCTAGAATATTTAAAGACCACTGAAGTCACACTCGGCTTATCTGGGTGGGCTGTGGCGTTTCAGGGGGACCTCAGGCTGGTTATGACTTAGTTGTGATCAACCTTCTACTGAGTAGACCAAGGATGAGTCAGTAAGTAAGCTTTTGCTGTTTGTTTTGGGATGGTTAAAGACTTATGTGGGTTGACTTCTGTGTCTTATGTGGGTTGGCTGCGGCATTAGGTGGACCTCAGGCGAGTTATGGACATCAGGCGTGTTCACCCTTCTACTGAGGAGACTAGCTACTGACTACAAATATGTATCTACTCCCCTTTTCATTCTAATATTATGGAGTATTTTATATTCATATATGACAGGAGACATGAACTCCTGGTGAAAGGAAAGAACATTAAATTTCTATTTTAGTTATCTAAAAGAGTAATACATGGTTCTTCTCCTTCAAGCTTTGGATAGATCGATTTTTTGTTTAATTTTAAAAAAGAAAGAATATTCAACATTTATCTTTAATTCTTGTTAATAAAAATAATTACCGCTCAGTAGACTT
>JADRCD010173137.1:0-14025 GCA_019843815.1 Montemys delectorum | reverse complement strand
TTTATTTTTATTTTTTTATTTTTTTGGTTTTTCGAGACAGGGTTTCTCTGTGTAGCCCTGACTGTCCTGGAACTCACTCTATAGACCAGGCTAGCCTCGAACTCAGAAATCTGCCTGCCTCTGCCTCCCAAGTGCTGGGATTAAAGGCGTGCGCCACCACCGCCTGTTTATTTATTTTTTTAAATCATGTTATTAACTTGTGTATCTATATGAGTTATGCCACATGTAAATGGGTGCTCTGCTCCGACCAGAAGAGGGCTGGAGTTATAGATGGTTTCTGAGGCAATGTGGATGCTGGAGACAAGTGATCTTAACTGCTGTGCCCTCTCAACGGGCCCCTCTCCAACTCTCTTGCAGGTATTTGTACTGTGGTGAGCTGACGGTACTACTGGCCCAGGCTATCCCGCTGCATAGGCTGGCCACCAAGTATCGAGTAGCATCCTTGCAGCGAGGCGTGGCCGACTACATGCGCGCTCACCTGGCGGGAGGCGCAGGCCCCGCTGTAGGCTGGTACCACTATGCCGTGAGCACCGGGGATGAGGCTCTGCGCGAGAGCTGCCTGCAGTTCCTGGCTTGGAACCTTTCTGCCGTGGCGGGGAGCGCAGAGTGGGGCGCCGTGAGCCCCGAGTTGCTGGCGCAGCTCCTGCAGCGCTCCGACCTGGTGCTGCAGGATGAGCTGGAGCTGTTCCACGCGCTGGAGGCGTGGCTGGGCCGCGCGCGGCCGCCCCCCACCGTGGCCGAGCGAGCGCTGCGCGCCATCCGCTACCCCATGATCCCGCCCGCACAGCTGTTCCAGCTGCAGGCGCGCTCGGCCGCGCTGGCGCGCCACGGCCCGGCGGTGGCAGATCTCTTGCTGCAGGCTTACCAGTTCCACGCTGCCTCGCCGCTGCACTACGCCAAGTTCTTCCACGTGAACGGCAGCGCCTTCCTGCCGCGCAACTACCTCGCCCCAGCCTGGGGCGCCCCGTGGGTCATCAACAACCCGGCTCGGGACGATCGCAGCACCAGCTTCCAGACGCAGTTGGGACCAAGCGGCCACGACGCGGGTCGCCGGATTACCTGGAATGTGCTCTTCTCCCCGCGCTGGCTGCCCGTCAGCTTGCGGCCCGTCTATGCGGACGCCGCGGGCACCGCGCTGCCCGCCGCGCGCCCCGAGGACGGGAGGCCCCGACTGGTGGTCACGCCGGCTAGCAGCGGCGGCGACGCGGCGGGTGTGAGCTTCCAGAAGACGGTGCTGGTGGGGGCGCGCCATCAGGGCCGCCTCCTGGTGCGCCACGCCTACAGCTTCCATCAGAGCAGCGAGGAGGCTGGCGACTTCCTGGCTCACGCAGACCTGCAGAGGCGCAACTCGGAATACCTGGTGGAGAATGCGCTGCATCTCCATCTCATCGTCAAGCCGGTGTACCACACCCTCATCCGGACTCCCAGTTAGCCTCTGGATTGAGAAATAAGGCCTGGCCTGGATGACACACCAGTCACAAAAAAAGTGACTGTCGGCCTAGGCCTTGGGTGACCAGGTGCGGCCTGTTGAGATTATGGTGGAAGGCAGGAGAATGTGGTAGACAAAATGGCTGTGGTTTCAAGAGTGCCTTTCCCAGCTAATTGGAAGGCAGCATAAAGGTCCAGAATAAACCGATGCTCAGAGAGGCCAGGTACTGAAGCAACTTCCGGGTTTCAAAATGTCTGAGGTTCACATGCCTCCACTCAGCTCCTCCCTGCCAGAGACCCCACCTGGACATGAATTAGGGCGGGGAAGACTGATTGACAGGGGGTTGGTTGTGGGCAATCTCTCTCTTGGATAGGAATTTCCACATCTGAGCTGAGGCGCTCTCTGAGTGGCAGTCTACAGGGGCAGCCGCCTCTGTGGCTTGTGGGGCTTTCTGCCACTGCCCTCCAGTCCCTGGCCTTAGCAGAAGGGTCTAGGCTAGTGGAAAGGCACTTGAGAGATGGCCGAAAGCTAGACCTAGCTCTAGCCCCATTCTTCTGGAGAGGGAGCATCTTTGAAAAACCATTCTCCAGTTGTGTGTAGGTTTGTGCCAAGGGAGATGGGGCGCTGGGAGAGAACCGGTCAGGATTGGGACGAGTCTTAGTCCCAACACTGCACATTCCACAGCTCCCAACACAGCCATCAAAACCCCAGAAGGATTTTATTTAAAAGAAAGGCAAAAAGAAGAAAAAGAGCAACAGAGAAGTTACAAAACCAGACTCCCTCCCCACCCATCCCTTCCCTACGTGAAGTCCTGTGGGCTCCTTCCCCAAACCCCATCTTCAGCCAGGCCCAGGGGTGGGCCCAGGAGTCCCGTCTCACTAACAGCTCCTCTCCCCTATTGCCGAAGCCGAGACTGGCCCCAGGTCTGTACAAGTTTTTGGCAACAATGTTCTGTCCCAGGCTGGGAAGCCGGGGCCGCTGGGACTCACCTCCCTTTCTAGTGGCAGGGTGAACATGGAAGAGTTCTGCAGTTCTACCTCTCCAGGTCATGGGAGTCCAGCCCTCTAAGCTCTTGCTCCATGGGATCCCCATCTACCCAGCTTCTACCTCCCAGTCCCTGCTACACCCTTCAGTCTTGGGGTTCAGAATAGTAGGTGCCTGGGCCCCTCAGTTATGCTGGAGTCGTCCATATTTGCCAAAGGTGCTTGAGCCATGAGGCAGGCCGGGCCCACGCGTAGCTCTACGGGAAACACCAGCTTGGTTGGGAGGAACATGAAGGGGCGAAGGGTTTCCAGAGCCTATGACAGGAGAGACATTAGTTGAGGAATATCTTTCCTCCCCTACCACCCAGTGGCCTTGAACTCCTAAGGGGACCAATTCCAGTTTGCCAACCCCATCAGTATTACTCCCTGAATCATGCTTCTAGATACGGCCAGTGTGTTTCCCCTCTGAGCTGGTCAAGGCCCCTCCCACCTCCATCCCTTTTTGGTTAGTACTGACCTGTATTCTGGTTTGGAGGAAACTTGATCTTGGCCAGGGGCAGAGAGACTTTTCCCAGATGCCTGACACCAGGGGATGGCCGTCCACACGCTGGCATCCGGTGATCTGAAAGGCCCTCCGAGGGACGAGGTCCCAATAGGTGTGTCTTGGGACGGGACAGCTGTACAGTTGGGAAACAGTGGGATGGAATGGAGAGATGTTCGGGGTTCAGCTACAGAACTAGTCCTAGCTACTTTATGGGGGGTGGGGTGGGGAGATAGTTGTGTTTCTGGTCAGGGCTCTAGGGGTAGTAAAGGGCTGGAAGTGTCCTGTAACTTCTGGAGATCGCTAGCCCACAGGCCCCCACACATCAGTAACAGGGTGCAGACATTTCACCCCTGACCTTTGCCTCACCCCTTGTCCCGTGACCTCGAAGGACCGAGACCTCCGCTTCCTCTTCTTGGCCTCCAGCGACTCCTCCCTTTTTTTGCTGAGGCATTTCTTCTGGCCACGCACCCAGGGCCCAGTGCCATCACCTCGAGGTCCTACCGCTCGGGAGGGGCCCTCGCCTGTGCTGCTAGATAGATTGTCCTCGCTGACAGCATGCTGCAGTGTGGGGCTGGGCGGCCGCTTGCAGGCCAGTGGACCGGGTGGACGAGCATCATCAGCCTCACTCAAGGAGTTCAGGGACAGGCTGCTGCGTTCTGTGGCAGGTGCCAGCAGGTGGCGCCCTTCCGTTCCCAGGGCCCGGGAGCGCCGCTGGGCGGCCTTCACCGAGATACACTTGGTCCGGGTCAGGATCTCTTTCCTCTCTATAGCAGATACCAAACCCAAGGTCAAGGCCACCTCCCACACCTCTTCCTCACAGGACAAAGGTGAGAAAGAGCCAGGACTCACAGAATTCACCTCCAGAACTCTAACTTGCTGACGACTCTGAGAAGGTTTGGGTGAACCCCGGGAATCTTAATTTCATTTGGGATTGCAAAATAAATACTCTGGGGCTCCATCAAGGATTAACTGAGACACTGGGAGTCTGGACTGGTGTCATAAGCCTGTAATCTTAGCTCCTCCGGAGACTGGGGCAGGACGATCAAAAGTTTAAGGCTGGCTAGCCATGGCGGTGCAAATCTTTAATCCCAACACTTGGAAGGCAGAAACAGGCGGTCTCTGTGAATTCGACCAGGCCAGCCTGCTCTACATAGTGAGTTCCAGAATAGCCTAAGCTACATAGTTAGACCTTGTCTCAGGAGAAGAGAAGGAGGAGGGGGGGGGGAGGAGGAGGAGGGGGAGGAGGAGGAGGAAGAGGAGGAGATGGAGTAGGAGGTGGTGGTAGAGGAGGTGGTAGTGGTGGTGGTGGAGGAGGAGGAGGAGGAGGAAGCCTGCCAACCCAAGCAATTTAGATCTGATTTCAAGATTAAAAGTGAGCCAGGTGGTGGTGGTGGCACCTTCCTTTAATCCCAACCTACTGTGTGTGAGATACTAGGTTCAATTCCTAGTACCCCCTGCCCCCCCCAAAAAAAACACACATATTTTAGACAGGGTTTAGTTTATCTGTCTAGGGGTCAGGGATGGATTTGATTTTAGAATTTGCCACAGCATTATCCAGTAGGGAGGGGGTGGTAGGCACCACCATTTTAATTTCTGATTGTGCTCCATCTTCTGTGTGTCCCTAAGCAGGTGGCTAGTCCTTCCAATAAAGCCAATGAATGGGGGACCTTCCGCAGGGCCAGAGAACAGGAAGGAGCTTTCGCTTTGCAGTCTGAGCCATTGAGAGGATGTCGGGCAGTTGCGGGGTGGGCAGGCAGGCACACTCACCTTTATGGGACAGATGGATCTCTGACAGGTTCTCGCTGCTGTCTGGGGAAGAGTTGATCTGGCTGCCCAGGCTGTCCTGTGGTGGGGCCTAGGGGTGAGTTGTTTGGAAAGGGGGAGATCTTGAAGACACCAGGGACTTGGCGCCGGAAGTCTGCAGAGGTTCTGTGGCCTCTCGAGGCTAGGCATTTTGGAAGGATTCAACCCACTGCTGGGCACCCAGAGCTCACCTCCTGGGTCACTAGGCTGCCCACCTGGATGGGAGGTGGAGTAGGCACAGAGGAGCTTTTCATCTGCCAGGCCCTGGGACTGGCCTTGAACACGTGGTAGGACTCGCTGCAGTTGGCAGAGGGACAGGAGGAGGCAGCTGTTGAGCAGGCTAGTCACACCAAAGTCCACCCACCCTCACCCTAGACAAGAACCTGTTGGTGCCAAGGGAGGGAGAACCCACAAATTTTGGCTGCAGACCCATGCCACAGCCTCACTCGTGCTTCTAGCTCCATCTCCCCCGCCCCCCAGCCCTTATCAGGGCTGACATCCCTCAGACAGAGAGTCTCACCTGTCTGTGCCAAGTGGGGGTAGGGTGTTGTTTTGGGGGCGCTGGGCCTCAGAACTCAGCGTTTTCACACTCTCCAGGTCAGAGTCTGGGGTCAGTGTGGTCCCTGCTGGAGTGATTTTGGGCAAGGAGCTGTCCTGTGTGTATGGTGGGAAGGAGGAGGGGTAACGACAAGAGTGAACAGTCAGAAGACTAGGCCTTGAACCAGGAACAACACAGAGCCATAAGGGCTCTAAGGTGGGGGTTGGGGGTGAAGGGCACTGGGCCTGTGCTCTGGGTCCCCAGCAAGCTGGGACCATTAGGCAGCCTCAGTGGCACAGCTCAGTGGCCTGGTCCTTTAGAGCACCCCCCCACCCCGATCCCTTGATATTTAGAAATTAGTTAAGCCTCCATCCACCCTATCCATTGAGATAGAATCTTGTTTTACAGTGGTGGCTGATCTCCTGCCTCAGCCTCCCAACTAGCTCAAACAGCAGTCCTGACCTTTTGACCCTAGGCTGGGAAAATAGCCGGGCCAGATAGTAATGCCCAGGAACGGGGGAACCTCATCCAGGCTTGGGAAGGTAGGAGGGGAGGGAAGGAGGTGGAGAGGGAGGGGGGGAGGGAGACCAACTCCTCTTGGAATTTGGCTGGATTGATGGGATCCCCATGTCTCAGCGAATTTATGTTGGCCCACGCACCCACCTGCAGGGCTCTGGAGGCCACACGGTCCATGATGGTGGCCCGCTCCAGGCTGCCCTCTTCCAGTTCCCGAAGGTAGACTTCATAGAGTTCCTCCAGGTGTCGGGGAACCTCCAGATTGACGTCTGTCCGGGGTAAGGGGAGATGAGGGCTCGGTGTGGGCCCTCAGCCCCAACGACAATGCCCCAGGCCCGCAGGGTCGAGCCCTACCGTCGATGATCTGCCGCTGGCTCTGGATGATCTCGTCGCAGAGGCTGCGGTGCTGGTCCAGGAGGCGCACGGCCTCGCGGCGGTGGCGCAGGGCGCTGTCGAGGAGCAGCGCGTGCGACTGCATCTCGGTGTTTTCCACCTCCAGCTCATGCACGCGGCACAGCAGGCTGAGCACCTCGCGCTGCTCCTCCGAGCTGATGCAGCGCGGCAGCGTCTCTTCCAGGCGCCGGCCACGCGCGCGCAGCTCCCGGCAGCGCTGCTCCAGCGCCAGCTGCGGGAGGGTGGCATGAGTCAGCATCAGGCCAGTCCCACCGGTCCAGACAGGTTCTGATCTCAGGCCTTCTGGCTGGTCCTCCAAGCCCAGGATAGCCTTCTAAGTTTATTCCGGGTCTTGCAAGTAATAGGCGCCTTTGTGCCCACTTGACTCAACCATGCCCTGTGGCATCCCTAATTCTAACTCAGAAGGTAAAAATCTGTTATTATTCTATTGGTTACCATGCTTTAAGTTCTTGCTTTATGCCAAGCATTCGTTTAACTGACTCCAGCGACCTCTTTTGGACATCACCACGGGTTGCTCTCATTTTAGAGCATACTTTTAAGAAGTATGAAGTACACAGAGACGTAGAGACTTGGACACCCAAGATTTGTGGCCTGCCTGAGTTCTCTGGGTCTCCCTCTTCCCCAGCCCTTTGCCCTCAAGCCCCGTACACCTTCTCCTTGCGCAGCTTCTTCTGTCCGCCCACAAGGGCGGCGATGTTTTCCCGGGCTGCGGCCACTTCCGGTGGTTCCAGGTTATCTGGCTCATCTCCTGTGTCCGAGTCTTTCTCACTGTCGTCTTTGGTGTAGGACTCCTTCCTTCGCTCCTCGCGCCACTTGAGAGCCCGGCGTGACTTCTCGTGCTCCCAGCTGCCCGCATTTCCCCACGAGAGACACAAGAATCAGCTCGCGTGTGCTTCTATGCTCCAGGCTCCTCCAATGCCAAACCTGAACCTGGAGGTGGGTCTAAAGGGTCCCAGGATAGGGGCGAGCATACCCGGCAATAGTGAGTAGGTGACGGGAGGTGTCAATCTGGACTTCCATGGCCTGGTTCTCCAGCTCCAGCAGGCGCCGTCGCACATCCATCTGCTCGTGGAAGGCGCTGATGAGTTGCTCCCGAAGCTGTCCCATCTCCACCTGCCCTTCCTGCCCGCTGTGTAGCTGTACCTCAGCTGCCGGGTTGGGGTAGTGTGAGCAGAGGGGCCGCCAGCTCAGGCCCATCTGAGGCTCTGTCCTCAGCTTCGCCCAGACGCCAAGACCAGCGTGTCTCCCTCCAACTTCTCTCTCTCCCCCCCCAAAAGATTTATTTATTATTATAAATAAGTACAATGCAGCTGTCTTCAGACACACCAGAAAAGGGTGTCAGATCTCACTAAGGATGGTTGTGAGTCACCATGTGGTTGCTGGGATTTGAACTCAGGACCTTTGGAAGAGCAGTTGGTGCTCTTACCCACTGAGCCATCTCACCAGCCCAGATCCCTCTCCTCCCACACCCACCTCCCACAATGCATCTTCTGATTGCAGCGACTCTGGCTCTTCTGCGTGAATTGAGATTCTGCTAGTCCTCACTACAGGACTTGTGTCAACTACAAGGTTTTTTTTTTTTTCCTGTCATCTTTTAAAATGTCTGTTTCTCTGTCTGGTTCCCTGACATCTTTTAGAAAACCATCACGGCGAACATGCAAGTCTCAGAGAGTGGTAAGCCTTCTACCGCCCGACAGGGCAGCTCCCGTATAATATCCTCCCATCACTCTACCCCATCTCCAGCTCTGCAAAGTGTGATCCCATTTTACAGAGAATGGCTCCAAGATAACTAGCCCAGGGTCACTCAGCCAAGAAGAGCCGGGGTTAATGCTACCTGGTCCTATAACCCCATAAGATCACTTGGAGAGGGCTGCTGAGACCAGCTCAGGTCTCCAGAGACACGGGCCCGCCTGCATACCTTGGATGTGACGGATGTCACCCCTATCCAGTTTGCCCCGGGCTTGGCCTCGCCCAGCCTGCTGGTCGATCTTGCACTTGAGTCTCTGGATCTCGCCTCTCAGGTCGGCGATGATGCTGGTGTACTGAGCGATGTGGTAGGAGACGTTGAGCAAGTTCTGCTTCACCTGTAGGGAGCCCAAGATGAGGTATGAAGGTCATCCCAAGAGCCAGGCCTCCCATTCTCTTTCTTCCACCTCCCCTTTAAAAAAAAGGATGTCTTTATTTGTATGGGTATTTTGCTTCTACATATATGTGTGTGTGTGTGTGTGTGTGTGTGTGTGTGTGTGCCCCGTGTGTGTCTGGTGCCATGGACCCCCTGGAACTGGAGTTACTGACAGTTGTGAATTACCATGTGAGTGCTGGGAATTGAACGCAGGCCCTCTAGAGGAACAGCCAGTGACTACTAACTGCTGAGCCAGCACCTCTCCAGCTCCTCTCATTCTTTCCCTTTGCCAGTTCTTTCAACGCCAGTAATGGTCTCCTCGTCTCCATCCCCACAGCCCCCTCCCTGTCACATCTGCATGCCTCTGTTAGATCTAAGTCCTAAAGTTCTGCTCCCACTTACTAGCTCCCTGTTCCCTACGGAGTGCACTTCTTCACTTGGTGTCGAGGTCTTGCTACTCAGATTCTTTTCTTTTTTTCGGATTTTATCTTTTATTTTTATTTTATGTGTATGTGTGTGTGTGTCTGTGTGGGAGTATGTACTTATGACTGTGGGTGCCGGAAGAAGGTGTAAGATCCCCTGGAGCTGGAGTTATAGGCAATTGTGTGCCTGACATGGGTGCTGGGATCTGAACTCTGGTCCTCTGGAAGAGCCGAGAGTACTCTGAACCATTAACCATCGTTCTAGCCCCATGATTTTTTCCCCCGGTTTGGATTCTGTTTCTGTATGAGTGTCTTGTTTTAGTTAGGCAAGTATCCTGGCCTCCTCATACCCACAACAGATAGCTAATCTTTCCCTGGCTTGCCTCAGCTCCTACTGACTGTTAGCATCAGTTAAAAACTAATCTACAAATCGGGTCTCATGTGGCCCAGGTTAGCTTTGAACTCACTGCGTAACCGAGGATGACTTTGAACTCCTAATTCCTCTGCCTCTGCCTCCCAATGTTGGGCTACCATATCAGGACAAGCTGCCTCTGACTAACTAGTCACGATCATGTGACCTGTCCCCATGAAGTTCCTGGAGGCTACATGGCAATGTTGGGGGAGTTGTAGATATTGAAAGAAGGCTTATAACACCACTTCAGAGTTAGTCATTCTCCCTCCACTGCCACACAGGCTACAACTTACTTTCTTACCAGAGAACATGAGTTCGGTCATGAACTTGGAAACTAGGCAGAATCAGCGATACGGTCTCTGCCCTATCCTCCACTAGCTGTGACATCACTTTATGTCCTTAAGGGTCATCATCCTAAACTGCATGGTAGGGAAGCTGTGACTCCTGCCTGGTTCTGAGGTCAGATGGGACAGCGTGTTACGGTTCAGGGTGGCACTGAGTAAGGCAGCCTTTGCTTGTCACTGTGGTGATGATATTCTTTGGACATACAGAGGACTCAGTAAACCTCTGAAGAGGAAGGGACAGGAGAGGGATGGATGGAATGGGGGTTGAGCCTGGAACGGGAGGCAGAAGAGAGTCTTTGGGAGTCAAGGGCTCCAGGTAGGCAGGCAGGCAGCAGCTGGGAGTGCAGGGAAAGGGCTTGGGGTGATGTTGGCCTGGGTAACAAGGTGCAGCTAGAAGGGATCCTCTCAGGCCCTCAGATCTCAGTCCAGGAGGGTGTGTTTAGGGGGTAGTCCAAGGGCCCTCACCCGAGTCCTAATATTCTTGGCTCGGCCGGCGTAGGTCAGGGTGTTCCGGGACTCTTCAAAAGCAGTACTTGCTGGACTGATGTGGGCAATCATCACCGTGCGGCTGTTCCCACCTAGTGAGTCCTGGTGGGGGGACGGGGAACTGGATATCTGGAGGATGCTCTCCCCAGAGGTTCCCCAAGGCTGTTTACCACACCCTGGGTGCACACACATGTATATCACACACACACACACACACACACACACACGTATACACTGCACACGCATGCACACATGTGCACACACACACATACTCATACAACATAAACACATGCATACAGTGTAGGCCCTTTCCATATAACCCCACTTCCCTGGCTTATGGCAGGCTGTTACAAGCTTTCAGAACCCACGGGCCTCTGCCGGGGTCTTGTTTTCAGTGCTTACAAAGTGTAAGCCTATAGGGGAGTTCCTTAACCTGTCTGTGCCTCAGTTTCCTTAACTGTAACTGTAACCCTCCTAACTCACAGAGACACTGGGAGACTTTAGGGCTGGGGAGAATTCCCCTGAACCCAGCAAAGACGGGGCACCCACGGATCCCATGTCTCCAACGGAAGGCCGCAGGTGGCTCTGCCATGAGTTAGTGGCTCCAAAGAGCAGCTCCCAAGGCCACGAGGCTGACCATCAGCCCCAAATCCAGGTGACTCTTGGTTCTCTCTGACTGGCTCACAGCTCCGGAAGGAGGTCCTGACACAGCCCGTGTTCGTTTTTTCCCTACCTGTGCTTTGCTTAGAGTTGCCAGAAACACAGAGAACACCTGCTTGCAACTAAATTCAGTTGTATGGTAAATAGAATGGTATGGCTTAAGGCTGTCTCAAATATTGCATGAGGCATACTGATACAGAGTGAACTCGGTGATTCATCTGAAATCCAAGTGGGGCTAGCTGAGCTTTGTTTGGGGGTGGCCTGGCAGGCCCGCTCTTAACCCCAGTGTCCAGACCTGGCTTGCTCTGGTACCTTCAGGAGCCGGGTGAGCTTGCTGTCCCGGTAGTTGATGTACTTATTACCGCCCTTGTCACTCAGCGCATTGATGCAGTTGCCCAGGGCCAGCAGAGAGCGGTTGATGTGGGCTCCTTCCTTCATGCGCTGCCCCCGGTTCTGTGTCTGGAGAGATGGCAAAGGATAGCCCAGTAGGATAACCTACTGAAGCTTTGTTCAGCCGCCCAACAACACCCCAGTGATCCTGGCTATAGATCATGGCCTCTCTTCCGAGGTCCCTGAAGGTAGAGGTGGCATGGTATGGAAGGAGGCTTTGCCCTCTCCCCAACCTCTCTTCCCTGAGCACCATGTCCCTTCAAGATGTCAGGCCCGTTGCTCAGCCCTTCTCTCTGGGGACTCCACTTATCACCCCCACCCCACCCCACCCCACCCCCGATCCTCAGGACATCCTCCTTCCTGCTCTATCTAGTCAGCCTCTCCCTGAGGTCCCTCCTCCTTTGAAAAAGACCATCTGCTCAGCACCCCACCTCCACCCCATCCCACGGCTTCCGTCTGGGAAGCCATCCCTCCACTGTGCCCTCTGAGCAGGCCTTACCTGGGAGGCACGCTCGGAGCCAGCCAGGTCAATCATGAACAGGCGGCCCTGCCGCACCTCCTGGAGGATGTTCTTGACCCGGCTGCGCTGGCGCACAGCCACCTGGAGCACAGCGTGGGAGCGGGAGGATGTCTGGTTGGCAGCTGTGGGCTCTTGTGTCCTCTGCCGGTTCCCCTTCATCAGCAGCTGCATGATCTGGGAAGGGGAGACAGAAACGACTAGTGAGGGCCCTGCAGAGAGGAGCCAGGGCTTGGTGGCAGAGGTCCAGCCTGTTAGCCTCCCAGGGTGGGCTAAGGGGCCTGGACAGTTCTCTGCAATGGAAAGGCTGTAAGGCCTGGCTCTGTACTAGGGTGCGTATGTTAAGGCATGGTGGGAGATGTGACCTCTTGCCACCACTCAGGGTATCTCTGTCCCAGGGTCACCCTGGCCTTGATCCCTTTTCCCGCTGCCCGGACGGAGACTTGCCTCCTTGGCGTTGATGGTGGATACCTCCGTGATCCCAGCCACCTGGATCACCCCTTTGGAGTCTTCTCTCAGCTCTAGGAACCCCAGGGCCGGGTTCAGGAGGTCCCGGATCATCTCATTGTAGATCTGATGGGACAGTGAGAAAGGAGCGGGGAGATGAGAGGACGGAGGTCCAGGCCTGGAGCAGCTGAGTGGCCCCCTTCTCCCTAAGACAGGAAAGCCCATGCGCTTCTGCTCGCTGGACCCCAGGCTCTGTGAAGAAATCCTAACTTGAGAAAGCACTTCCTCTACACGAGGATAGAGGTTTCAAAGCCAACGTTGCAGGATGCCTCCGAATCATCTGGGGCTCCCTCCATAGAGAGGCTAGTCCTGGGCTGGACACATGGTCCTGATCTACGCAGGACCCTTGGCCAGAAAGGGGGGGGGGCTCAGATTGTTGCTAGGCAACCTGCAGGCTACTTCTATTAGGTCGTGTGTCATCCCCCGCTCCACCCCCTGCTTCCACCCCCTCCCCACAGCCCGCTTTAAAACAAGCCCAGTTGGCTGTGTCAGGACCTGCTTGCTGCTCCCTCGATACTTTTTCTGAGGCATCACCCTGGGGATAATCAGCTCCCAGAGGAGCCAGATGGAGGCTGGCCAGCTGTCTTAGATAAGCCCCGTCTCACCCCTGACCTCTCAACCTGTGAACTCCAGAATGGGAAGATGTTTGCTTAAGGAATGGGCTCAAAGGGGAGGTGCTTTCAAAGGATGGTACCCAAACTACTCACTGCCCAGGCTACGGTGATGTGTAATACCACACTAGAGCCACAGGCTCCCAAGTCTGTCATCACTGTGTGCTAAGAACACAGTGGCCTAAGTTCTCTGTGCTTCAAAAAAAAATTTTTTTTTTTTTTAATTTTTTGACACAGGGTTTCTCTGGCTGTCCTGGGACTTGCTCTGTAGACCAGGCTGGACTTGAACTCAGAGATCTGGCTGCCTCTACCCCCTGAGTTCTAGGATTAAAGGCATGCAACCACCGTGCCTAGCTCTCAAGCCTCAGTTTTTATCTAGTGGGGCTAATGCTATACATGTGGGTTGTGTGGGACAGCCATGACGAGCACCCCAGGAACTGCCAGCGACTGGCCCTAGGGAGGTGGACCACCCTATCTTATGTGCCCTGTGGGGACTTGCCTCTAGGTAGGACATGGACACCTCATATTCCATGTCATTGCTGGTCTCCTCGATGGCTCGGAACAGGTCATTGAGGGTCCGCACATAGATGCCTGGCTCGTGATCAGTGCCCAGCATGGTGTAGGTCTTCCCACAGCCTGGACAGGACAGACTGGTGCTGAGCAGGGCAGGGTGAGGCCTTACTGGGAATGTGTTCTGGCAACCCTGGGCTGTCCTCAAGGCTGAGGAATGGGGTCTTTGGGGGAGAAGGGTCCTGGGTGAGACAAGGTTTGGATCACTCCCTCTATCCCTAACCATCCTCGGGCCGGGCCGGTTCTCTGATGAAGGGTGAAGGGCTTGGTTTTCCCGGGGAGATGAGGAGGAGGCTGCCTACATCTGGGCTTCCCCCTCACCTGTAGGGCCGTAGGCAAACACAGTGGCATTGTACCCTGAGATGACACCCTCGATGAGGCTCTTGGTGGTGGCCTGATACACCATCTCCTACAGGGAAGAAGGGAGGGACTTAGAGGCCTGAGACACAGACGGTAAAAGACACTAGTGCCTAGAGGCCGGTTCTCACAGAGAACAGATGGAGTGTCTGTCCCTGGAGCCCTAGGCCAGAGATAGGATGGTGTGGAAAGTGGGGGAAGGTAGTCTCTGCTTACACCCCTGAGGAGGGACACCAGCCTGCAGAGGGCTCAGGACACCTGAGAAGCCTCCTCTGCAGCTGGCTCCCACCACCACACCCCTGCTCTGAGGGTGCCATCAGCTAATGGCAGCATCTGAGCATCCAGGAGGTGGGCAAGATGGGATCCCTCGGAGGGTGTCGGGTTTTCTTGTGTCTGCCCA
>JADRCD010173135.1:0-19738 GCA_019843815.1 Montemys delectorum | reverse complement strand
CCTCTTCTTCTTCTTCTTCTTCTTCTTCTTCTTCTTCTTCTTCTTCTTCTTCTTCTTCTTCTTTTTTAACATAGAATACTACATAAAATTTACCTCCTAGTAATTTAAGAATCTTGGTGGGCTGGCAAGATGGCTCAGTGGCTTAAGAGCACTGACTGCTCTTCCGAAGGTCCTGAGGTCGGATCCCAGCAACCACATGGTGGCTCATAACCACCCACAATGAGATCTGATGCCCTCTTCTGGTACGCCTGAAGACAGCTACAGTGAACTACACCGGAGCAAGTGGGGCAAAAGCAAATGGGGCCGTCCTGAGTTCAATTCCCAGCAGCCACATGATGGCTCATGGTCATCTGTACAGCTACAGTGTACTCATACACATAAAATAAATAAATAAATCTTTTTAAAAAATCCAAATTAAAATAATGTACCATATAGCATAGATGAAACCTAGGCCAGGGTCATT
The DNA here is from genome assembly GCA_019843815.1 of Montemys delectorum. Classification (NCBI taxonomy): domain Eukaryota; kingdom Metazoa; phylum Chordata; class Mammalia; order Rodentia; family Muridae; genus Montemys; species Montemys delectorum. The sequence goes on along the minus strand of JADRCD010173135.1, from coordinate 19,275 downwards.
ATATAATGACATATTTTTATTTATTTAGAGACAAGTCTTAAACTCATGACTTTCCTGTCTTTGCCTTTTGAGTGCTAGAATTACAGGTATATACTAAAGTACTATCTTATTTTGATTTTTTTGTTTTGTAATATAATTTTATTTTTAGTGTGTGTGTGTGTTTATGCACACGTGTGTAAAACTCCCTGTGACGCCAAAAGAACGTGTTGATTCCCACAAAACTGTAGTTACAGGGGACTGTGAGCTGCCAGCTGTGTGTACTAGGAACCAAACTCTGGTTCTGTGGAAGAGCAGTAAAGATTATTAACTACTAAGCCATCTCTCCTGCCCTTTATTTTGAACTTTGAAAGGCAGGTCCTCCTCCATCTTTCTGGGAGCACCACTGAGCAGTACATAGGGAACCAGCCCCAGCACTACTGTCCTCCACCTCTTGACTGTTCCTTCTGGCTCAGGCTGATGTACCACCTAAGTCTGCAGCACATCAAAGGGAAGGAGTTTGGCTCTACTGATGCTCTTCCACAGGGTATAGAGGGATATTAGGAAAATCTACCTACTGTCTCAGTTCATATGGGAAGACATTGCATTACTTCTCAAAATAAACCAAGTCTGTTCCTTGCCTCATTCAGACTCCAAAATAATGCCTAAGTGAACTGAAAATAGGAATTGTAAACATTAAAAGACAAGATGGCCACAGAGTTAACTAATGTTGAAAACAGGTGAATTTGTTCATATACCAATGAAAAATGTGCTTTAAGCCAGGTATGGTGATGCCAGCATGAAATCTGAGCATTCAGGAGAAACAGGAAGCTCACCCAGTGCAGAGACACTCCTTCAGAACCTAAGACTGGCGTTATGAGTCAGAGGCCAAAGCTTGCCTAGCATGTATCGGACTGTAGGGTCCATTCCTAGTAGCAAAACTATGTCCATACTGGTCCTTGACAACTGTAACAACCAAATGAAATGACCAATAGTACACAAGAAATCTGTTCTGCAAATACGTCACTTTTTATAGCCAGATATATGCACAGGATATCAGGAAAATAAGTATAGTCAATGTATGTGTGGGCCAAACTATTTTTTAAATTGTTAAGGAATTCTCTAAAAAACCATAGAACCTGTTTTTGTAATTTTTTTTTACATCTTTATTACATTTATTGATTTCTGATGTGAGTTTGTGTGGATGTGTACAGGCATGGGTATGCAGCTACATGATACCATGGTGAATGAACAGAGGTTCAAGGACAACTTGTGAGAGTCAGTTCTCTCCTTCCACTTTGTAGATACCCCAGGAGTCAACTTAGAATTCAGGACATCAGGCTTCAAGTATTTCCCCCTGAGCCATCTCAATGATCCATGGGTTTTTTTGTTTTGTTCTGTTTGTTTTGTGTTGTTTTGTTTTTAGAAAAGAGTGAACGTCAATAAAGTATTGACCTGTCCTAGCCAGCAAGGCTATCTCCATTGAAGATATCCCAAAAGATCTGTGTAGGATAACAGGGGACTTCAGGCATTTGAGCTCAAGAGAAGTGCTACAGACAACAACAACGCACTTCTCATGTTTATTACTAAAGCAAGCAAGCAAACCATGAGGTGATGTTTGCACTCAGCTTTAGCAACTACAAGTTCAGCACGGGAATACTTCTGATGCAATGTTTTATTATCTTTGGCCATGTGAAAAGAGCCAAGAATATTCTTTGCCTTCGCCGTTTCTACAGAGGTAATGTTTACATGCCAGGGCACCTCCTTCATGTCCTTGACTTCAAGTGCATTCACTTACCATTGTTTATACAATTCTTCTTAAAAGACTACCTTGCATAGAAGGCCACATTCTATACCCTGTCTCATTTGTAGTTCGGAGTAAGTTCACAGCTTTCTTACACAGGCTCCCACAATGACGCAAATGCTTTCTTTTAATCATTGGCTTAAGTCACCTGCCCCTTAAGGGCTTTTGAATTACCTTCTGGGGTGAGCATCAGCTTTTAGTGTATGGAAGTTGTTACAGCAACATGCTTGATCTACTTTCTGCTTGTGGTTTTGGAACCTTCGGTAACTGGTATTTACCAAAATCCTTGATGACTAATATTTAGCTTGTTGCTTGTCCCTTAGCTGTTTTTATTTTGTTATTTATGGTTTCCCATCTTATCTGTAAGACTCTCACCTGCACTGACTGACAGTAGGGTTGAGCTACCGGGGGGGGGGGGGTGGGGTGGGGGGGTGGGGTGGGGTAAACAAAACAGACACAGAGTTATGTCATGACCTTTGTTTGAAGAGCAAAATGACAGGTGTTGTAATAAATTTAATGGTATTTGCCATCTCATCTAATCTGAGTTAGTCTGTGTTGCACAAGTTGTTTAGTCATAGTCATTGAAGAGTTTAGGAAACTGTCTCTTCAAGGGTTCCAAGTACCCGCACTTATAGGCTTTTGACCAGCTCAAGGGCTTTCCATTCCTGCACAAGGCAGGGCTCCCTGAAGCCTGAGTGAGACTCCCCAGCCTGCCTCTTCTGTTTTCTATCTTTGGAAGTTTTGTCCTGCCCGTCTTCTTTCAGCTTGTTTTATTGAATTCACATTCAAAACTCATTGCCACCATCAAGGAGGAAAAATCTGGAAAACAAAAGCGCTCTGCTCTCTATCATTCCAAGACCAGCTTACAGCAGTCAGGAAACACCCAGAAAAACATGTGAGGAAGCTGGGGTCCATCCCCAGAGCTAACGCCAGGAAAGACTCTGTAAGACCAATAATGAAAGCATGGAAGGGATGAATGTGTGTCTTACACCTGCTCTACATAATTTATGAACAATCCTAAAGCAGACATACTAAGATTTAAAAATTTTAATTGTCTTAAACTAATAAATCATTCCATAAAGGAAAAAAAAATGCTAACCTCCTGAGCATCTTGGCACAGGAAACACAAACCACTAAGTGAGCCCCTGTCTGGTTGGGTGATAATTGCCAACTAGACACTAACTAGCATGTGATTTGTAGCAAAGGGCACTTCTGTACCCTGGAGGTTCAGAGGCTCCAGCACCATGACAATAGAGTACAGGGATGCTGTAGGAATGTGTCCCTAGCATTGTACCTTAGACAATCACAGGCCAGAAAATGGTGGCACTTCTGTGGCTGCTGCTGCCTAATAGCTCACTCATTGGCTGGAAAGTGGCAGTGCCTTATTATCTTAGCTGCTGTGTGAGAAGGAGTGCAGCCACACCAAAGAACTAATAGCTCATCTTCTAGTGATGGGAATGTACTATCCGTAGACAAGGAAAGCCAAGTGAATCAACATCTCTTAAGTGCCCTTCCACAGCATCGGTGGGGGTTGGGGGGCACCTAGCATGCCAAGCTCGTGAAATACGATTTCTTTAGATAACGAGGCTCAGCAAACAAATGAATGCTAGATAAGGAAACTACAGTGTGTTCAGAGCACATAGTGTAAAGGAGCCCGCCAGGAGCTAACTCTGCCTCTGCCGTTTACCAGTTCTGACCTTGAGTCAGAAATTTGATCCATGATTCAGTTTCTCTACCTGTTCAATGGAAATGGAAACATTAAAGCAGCAGCCTGAAGGGCAGCTTGGAAGGCGAAGGCTTACCGTGTGTGGTATTCACAATGTCTCTGGCGTGGCTTGTGAGCTGGCAAGCTTTGTCATAGCAGAACCCTGCATGAGCCTCCTTTGTGCAGGCAAAGGGTACACATTTGAGCATGTTTGTAATCTAACTTATAACTTATATGTTACCCTCAGATTCTTATATCTTAGTAGCAGAGGTATTACGATGTATTTCAGTGCAACCGGCATGTTCACAGAGCATTAGAGAAAATTAATTTGAAGGTGCCTGAAAGGAAGTAAAAATTACTCTTAATTTTCATCAATTAAACTTAATATCTATAAAAATTGCACTTGAAATGATCTAAACCATAGCTAATGACTCAGCAAAATGATATACCTGATGATTCTAAGATGTTCTAGAGCATAAGTTATAGACTGGTGGTTTTCAATCATGCTTACGTTCATAAACACGTTCTCATGGATCTATTCTTTCTTTTAATTTAAAATTAGCTTTTCACTAATAAAATTTATACAAATTATTTCTGCCTGGCACTAAATACTTGACCAAACTTATAAAAGAAATGATTTATTCTGCAGACAGACTAAGGGACATATGCATCATGTACTTGGGAGGGATATCATATCAGCCCAAGCATGTATCAAAGGGGAGTCCTTATCCTATTGTAGACAGGAAAGGCCCAGGAAAAGATGAGTCCCCAAGGACCTTCCCTCAATGACTTACTTCCTCTAAGAGAGCCCAGCTACTAAACTTTCCAAAATAGTAACGCTACAAGCAGAGAACCAAGGCTTCCCTTGGTGGGGACAGTAAATGGTCAACAATAAAAGAATATTCTTTTACAGAGATAAATTACAATTAAAAGGTATTTTCACATAATAGGGTAGCATTCAGTCCTTTAAAGGTGTTTTCATTTTAATTTCTTCAGAAAGTCTGGAAGATTTATTTACAAATAGTCCTTAAACATGCATTTTAAAGTATAATAGCAGAGACATGTAAAAAGGCATCAGTGTCAATTATTAACTATCAGGAAATGCAGCTGAGATCCTAACATCTGCAACAATGCCTTATAGATGAAATGTGTCTCCAATGAAAGCCCACTAAAGGAAATAGGAATGTCTCAGTCATCTGAACTCCTCCGACGGGATGACGAAGAACTATACACGTGGAAGAGAATGTAGATTCTGGGTGACACATTTAGGAAACATGCATTATTTCTGCCCATCTGCTACTCACAAATATGCCTGGACCTGTTTCCTAGTGGCAGAAGGTGAGTCTAGGCAAAATCTCATGATTGTCAGAGTATGGTCCCACTGAAGACAATATTTCTCATTCTAAAGTAAGTGTTGTAAAGGAGTTCAGTCACCTCTCCCTTACAAGTGTGGTAGGTTTCAATAATTGATAATTAAGTTTATGATATACTATTTCTCTCTTCAATCTGAAACCTATGAGCACTGACTGCAATAGCAATCATTGCTTTAATAATTAGGCTACAAGAAGAGCATATGAAGTCAATTTGTCTCCTTGAAACTGGCTAATTTTTTTAAAAGATTTATTTATTTATTATATGTAAGTACACTATAGTTGTCTTCAGACACACCAGAAGAGGGCATCGAATCTCATTACAGATGGTTGCTGGGATTTGAACTCAGGACCTTCAGAAGAGCAGTTGATGCTCTTAACCACTGAGCCATCTCACCAGCCCCCAAAACTGGCTTTTTGTTTGTTTGTTTGTTTGTTTTGTTTTGTTTTTTGAGACAGGGTTTCCTCTCTGTAGCCCTGGTTGTCCTAAAACTCACTCTGTAGACCAGGCTGGCCTCAAACTCAGAAATCTACGTATCTCTGCCTCCCAAGTGCTGGGATTAAAGGTGTGTGCTACCACTGCCTGGCAAAACTGGCTATTTTCAAGGATACAGAATGACTCAAAACCCCACCATCTAAAAGGATTTCATTGATGTTGATAGGACATTTTACCTGATAGTAGAACACGTGTGTATTTTAAATGTGAATGAAACATGCACAGATGAACAGTATTGTGTTCCAGAAAGTAAATTATTTTTTTCTATTTTATACATCCTGACCTCATCCTCTCCTCCTTCCACTCCTCTCAATCCCATTCACCTTCAACTCCCCTTTCCCCCAGATCTGCTGCTTCTCCATTACCTTTCAGAAAAGAATAGGCCTCCCAACGATATCAACCACATGACATAACAAAAGACAAAAAAACATAACAAGCCCTCATATCAATGCTGGACAATGCAAATCAGTAGGAAGAAAGAGTCCCCAAAGTAGGCAAAAGAGTCAGACATAGACATCCCCAGTCCCATAGTTAGGAATCCAACAAAAACCACAAGCTAAACAACCAGAGCGTATATATAGAGGGCCCAGCATAGAACCATGCAAGCTCCATGGTTGTTCCTTCAGTCTCTGTGAGCCCCTATGAGCTCTGCTTATTTGATTCTGTGGACCATTTTCTCCTGCTTTCCTCAACGTCCATGGCTCATACAATCCTTCCTTCCTATCTGCTGCAGGAATTCCCTGAGCTCAGCCTAATGTTTGGCTATGGATCTATTCATCTGTTCCCACCAGCTGCCAGAGGAAGCCTCTTTGAAAATGATAGGACTAGGCTTTGACCCAGGGACTCAAGTGAGATTGCCGTTTTCTCTCCAGTAACTTTCTAAGGAAGGACTAGCTGGGAGACACAGGCCTCAGAAGTGGCAGGGAAGCTGGGACAGGATCCTTTCTACCTCCATCTATACCTAGGAGGGACTGCAGATCCACAGTCTTCTCTGCCACTTCTCCAAGAGCAGAAAGACTGTCTCCAGGGTGTGTGCTGACCCCAGGACTCAGGAAGGACAACTGATCCACAGTCCTCTGCACATGGATTTTACCAGAGGAGAGCTGATCTCCCAGAAGTGCTGACACAGGCTTACAGACTCATAGGAGGAACAGAGATAGCAAGAACATCTAACACCAGAGATTAACAGATAGCAAAGACAAACTCATGAATCTTACCAAACGGAACCAAGACTACTTGGTAATGAGAACCTAGTACTCCCTCCACAGCAAGTCCTGGATATCCCAAAACACCAGAAAAGCAAGGTTTCAATCTAAAATAATATCTCATGATGGTGATAGAGGAATTTGAGAATACAGGAGAACACAGGTAAACAGGTAGAAGCCATTAAAGAGGAAACACAAACATTTCTTTAAGAATTAGAGAAAAGCACAACCAAACAGGTGAAGGAATTGAACAAAACAATCCAGGACCTAAAAATGCAAGTAGAAAGAGTTAAGAAATCAGAAAGAGAGACAACTCTGGAGATAGAAATCCTAAGAAAGTAGTCAGGAACCATAGATGCAAGCATCAACAACAGAATACAAGAGATAGAAGAGAGAATCTCAGGGGCAGAAGATACCATAGAAAACATTGACACAACAGTCAAAGAAAACACAAAATGCAAAAAGTTCATAACCCAAAATATCCAGGAAATCCAGGAAACAAAGAGAAGACCAAAACTAAGGATAATAGAGAATAGAAGACTACTTTCTTGCTTGTTCTAGGGGGTAGTTTCACTCCTTCTGTTGATGTTTTCCATCTATTATCCTTTGTAGGGCTGGATTTGTGGAAAGATATTGTGTAAATTTTTTGTTGTCATGGAATATCTTGTTTTCTCCATCTATGGTAATTGAGAGTTTTGCTGGGTATAGTAGCCTGGGCTGGCATTTGTGTTCTCATAGGGTCTGTATGACATCTGCTCAGGATCTTCTAGCTTTCATGGTCTCTAGTGAGAAGTCTGGTGTAATTCTGATAGGCCTGCCTTTATATGTTACTTGACCTTTTTCCCTTACTGCTTTTAAAATTCTTTCTTTGTATAGTGCATTTGGTGTTTTGATTACTATGTGACAGCAGGAATTTCTTTTCTAGTCCAGTCTATTTGGAGTTCTATAGGCTTCTTGTATGTTCATGAGCATCTCTTTCTTTAGATTAGGGAAGTTTTCTTCTATAATTTTGTTGAAGAAATTTACTTGCCCTTTAAGTTGGAGGTCTTCATTCTCTTCTATACCTATTATCCTTAGGTTTGGTCTTCTCATTGTGTTCTGGATTTCCTGGATGTTCTGGGTTAGAGCTTTTTGCTTTTTTGCATTTTCTTTGACTGTTGTGTCAATGTTTTCTATGGTGTCTTCTGCCCCTGAGATTCTCTCTTCTATCTTTTGTATTCTATTGGTGATGCTTGCACCTATCACTCGTGATTTCTTTCCTAGGTTTTTTATATCCAGGGTTGTCTCTCTTTCTCATTTCTTTACTGTTTCTATTTCCATTTTTAGATTCTGGATGGTTTTGCTCATTTCCTTTACCTGTTTGATTGTGTTTTCCTGTAGTTCTTTAAGCGATTTTTGTGTTTCCTCTTGAAGGCCTTCTAGCTGTTTACCTGTGTTCTCCTGTATTTCTTTGAGGGTGCTATTTATGTCTTTCTTCAAGTCCTGTAACATCATCATGAGAAGTGATTTTAGATCTGAATCTTGCTTTTCCAGTATGATGGTATGTCCAGGACTTGCTATGGCGGGAATATTGGATTCTGATGATGCCAAGTAACCTTGGTTTGTGTTTCTTATATTCTTATACCTGCTTCCTGCCATTTGGTTATCTCTAGTGCTACCTGCCCTTGCTAAATCTGACTGGAGCTTGTCCTTTCTGCGATCCTGGTTGTGTTAGAACTCCTCAGAGTCAAGCTGTCTCTGTGAGCCTGTGATTCTGGGATCCTGTGATCCTGGGCTTGTTAGAGCACCTGGGAGTGAAGCTTCCTCTTGGGGTTTGCACCCAAGGTCTTCTCAGGGTACCAGCCCAGACAGACCAGAAGGAACCTGAGCCACTGGGCTGGTAGAGTTCCTGTGTGGACTGGGTCCTACTGTTCCCAGTTACTCCTGGTGTTAGGACAGATGTTTGATCCTCCTAACCTCTGATCCTGGCATGTTAGGGTGCCTGGGAGTGGAGCTTCCTCTGGGTGTTGTGGGACTGGCTGCAGAGCTTGCACCCAAGGTCTCTCAAGGCACCAGCCCAGAGAGACTGTACTATAGAACATTTAATCCTAAAAAGGATATATCTTCTTCTCAGCACTTCATGGTACCTTCTCCAAAACTGACCATATAATTAGTCACAAATCAGGTCTCAACAGATGCAAGAAGATTGAAATAATTCCTTGAATCCTATCAGATCACCATGGACTAAGGCTGCTCCTCAATGACGACATAAAAAATAGAAAGCCTACATACACATGGAAGCTTAACAACACTCTACTCAATGACTACTTGGTCAATGAAGAAATAAAGAAATGAAAGGCTTTTGAGAGTTTAATGAAAAAGAGCCACAACATACCCAAACTTATGGGACACAATGAAAGCAGTCCTAAGAGGAAAAGTAGTAGCTTTAAGTGTCTCCAAAAAGAAACTGGAGAGAACATACACCAGCAATTTGACAGCACATCTGAAAGCTCTAGTACAAAAAGAAGCAACTTCACCCAAGAGGAGTTGAAGGCAGGAAATAATCAAACTCAGGGCTGAAATCATCCAAATAGAATAAAAAAGATCTATATAAAGAATCAACCAAACCAGGAGCTGGTTCTTTGAGAAAAATCAACAAAATAGATAAACCTTTAGCTAGACAAACTAGAGGGCACAGACACATTATCCTAATTAACAAGATCAGAAATGAAAAGGGAGACATAACAACAGACACTGAGGAAATCCAAAAAATCATGAGAACCCACTATTAAAGCCTATACTCAACAAAACTGGAAAACCTGGATGAAATGGACAATTTTCTAGACAGTTACCAGGTACCAAAGTTAAATCAAGATCAGATCAATGATCTACAAAGTCCCATATCTGCTAACGAAATAGAAACAGTCATTAACAGTCTCCCAAACAAAAAAAATCCCAGGATGAGAAGGGTTTAGTGCAGAGTTTTATCAAACCTTCCAAGAAGACCTAATACCAATACTCCTCAAACTATTCCACAAAATAGAAACTGAAGGCACTCTACTCAATTCATTCTATGAAGCCACAATTACTCTTATACCTAAACCACACAAAAACCTAATGAAGAAAGAAAACTTCAGACCAATTTCCCTTATGAATATTGATGCAAAAATACTCAATAAAATTCTTGCAAACCTCATCCAAGAACACATCAAAACGATCATCCACCATGATCAAGTAGGCTTCATCCCAGTGATGCAGGGATGGTTCAATATATGGAAATCCATCAACGTAATTCAGTATATAAACAAACTCAAAGAAAAAAAACATATGATCATCTCATTAGATGCTGAGAAAGCATTTGACAAAATCCAACATCCCTTCATGATAAGTCTTGGAAAGATCAGGAATTCAAGGCCCATACTTAAACATAATAAAAGCAATATACAACAAACTAGTAGCCAACATTAAACTTAATGGAGAGAAACTTGAAGCAATCCCACTAAAATTAGGGACTAGACAAGGCTGCCCACTCTCTCCCTACCTATTTAATATTCTACTTGAAGTCCTAGCCAGAGCAATTAGACAACAAAAGGAGATCAAAGGGCTACAACTTGGAATAGAAGAAATCAAGTTATCACTATTTGCTGATAATATAATAGTATACTTAGGTGACCCCAAAAATTCCACCAGAGAGCTCCTAAACCTGATAAACAACTTCAGCAAGGTAGCTGGATATAAAATTAACCCAAGCAAATCAGTGGCCTTCCTCTACACAAAGGATAAACAGGCAGAGAAAGAAATTTGGGAAACAACACCCTTCAAAATAGTCAGAAATAATATAAAATACCTTGGTGTGACTCTGACTAAGTAAGTAAAAGATCTTTGTCCAGAACTTTACATATCTTAAGAAGGAAATTGAAGATATCAGAAGATGGAAAGGTCTCCCATGCTTGTGGATTGGTAGGGTTAATATAGTAAAAATGGTCATCTTAAGGAAAGCAATCAACAGATTCAATTCAATCCCCATCAAATTTCCAACTCAATTCTTCACAGACTTAGAAAGAGCAATTTGCAAATTCATCTGGAATAACAAAAAAAAAAAAAAAAACAGAATAGTGAAACTATTCTCAACAATAAAAGAACCTTTGGTGAAATCACCATCTCGGACCTTAAGCTGTACTACAGAGCAATTGGGATACAAACTGTATGGTATTGGTACAGAGACAGGCAGGTAGATCAATGGAATAGAAATGAAGACCCAGAAATGAAGCTACACACCTATGGTCACTTGATCTTTGACAAATGCGCAAAAACAATCCAGTGGAAAAAGGACAGCATTTTCAACATATGATGCTGGCTCAACTGGTGGTTAGCATGTAAAAGAACACATATCGATTCATTCTTATCTCCTTGTACAAAGCTCAAGTCCAAGTGGATCAAGGACCTCCACATTAAACCAGATACACTGAAACTAATAGAAAAGAAAGTGGGGAATAGCCTTGAGCAAATAGGCACAGGGGAAAATTTCCTGAACAGAACACCAATAGCTTATGCTCTAAGATCAAGAATTGACAAATGGAACCTCATAAAATTGCAAGGCTTCTGTAAGGCAAAGGACACTGTCAATAGGACAAAATGGCAACCAATAAATTGGGAAAAGATGTTTACCAATCCTATATCTGATAGAGGGCTAATATCCAATATATATAATGAACTCAAGAAGTTAGACTCCAGAGAGTCAAATAACCCTATTAAAAATGGGGTACAGAGCTAAGCAAAGAATTCTCAACTGATTAATACTGAATGGCTGAGAAGCACCTAAATAAATGTTCAACATCCTTAGTCATCAGGGAAATGCCAATCAAAACAACCCTGAGATTCCACCTCCCACCAGTCAGATGACTAGGATAAAAGACTCAGGTGACAGCAGATGCTGGAGAGGTTGTGGAGAAAGAGGAACACTCCTTCATTGCTGGTGGGACTACAAGCTGGTACAACCACTCTGGAAATCAGTTTGGTGGTTCCTCTGGAAATTGGACATAGTACTACCAGAGGACACAGCTATACCACTCCTTGGCTTATATCCAGAAGATGTTCCAACTTGTAATAAGAACACATGCTCCACTATATTGATAGTAGCCTTATTTATAATAGCCAGAAACTGGAAACAATCCAAATGTCCCTCAAGAGAGGAATAGATACTGAAATGTGGCACATATACACAATGGAGTACTACTCAGCTATTAAAAACAATGAATTTATGAAATTCTTAGGTAAGTGGATGGATCTGGAGAATATCATCCTGAGTGAGTTAACCCTACCACAAAAAAACACATATGGTATGCACTCTCTGATAAGTGGATATTAGCCCAGAAGATCAGAATACATAAAGTATAATCCACAAACCCCAAGAAACTCAAGAAGAAGAAAGATCAAAGTGTGGATACTTCATTTCTTCTTAAAAGGGGAAACAAAGTACCCATGGAAGGAGTTGCAGAGACTAACTATGGAGCATAGACTTAAGGAAGGACAATCTATAGACTGCTCCACCTGGGAATCTTCCCATATTCACTTACCAAACTCAGACACTATTGTGGATGTCAGCAAGTGCTGGTTGACAGGAGCCTGATATAGCTGTCTCCTGAGAGGCTCTGACAGTGCCTAACTAATACAGAAGTAGAGGCTTACAGCCATCCATTGGACTGAGTACAGGTTCCCAATGAAGGAGCTAGAGAAGGACCCAAGGAGCTGAAGGGTTTGCAGCCCCTTAGGATGAACAACAATATGAACTAACTAGTACCCTCAGAGCTCCCAGGGACTAAACCACCAACCAAATTCTACATATGGTGGGACTTAGGGCTCCAGCTGCCTACGTAGCAGAGGATGGCCAAGTTGGTCATCAAGGGTAGGAGTGGCCTTGGTCCTGTGAAGGTTCTATGCACCAGTGTAGGGGAATGCCAGGGCCAGGAAGCAGGAGAGGGTGGGTTGGTGAGGGGAGGGAGGTCGGAACAGAGGTTTTTGTTTTTTGTTTATTTTTGTTTTGTTTATTTTTCTTCATTTTTTATATTTTTTTCAGAGGGGAAACTGGGTAAGGAGATATCATATGACATGTAAATGAAGAAAATATCTAATTAGAAAAGAAAATGATAGGGCTAGGCACTGATCTATTAGTATAGCAGAATATCATTATGAATCCTTTTATATATTTATATATATCATATAATATATGATAGATAATATATAGTATATAATATATGATAAATTATATAATAAATTAATACATAATTCATAATATAATAAACATTATATAAAATTATACACACAAACACACACACACACACACACACACATAATTTGCCCATCATATTTGGTTTGACTTTAGGTTTTTGGGCCATCCAATTTCCTATTCCTGGCAATCGAGGCAATGTCAGGCATGGGCTCCCTCTCATGGCATAGGCCTCCATTTTTAGAAAACATAAAGGAACAAGCTGTGTCTGTGAACATAATGGAGTTAAGCTAGGATTCAGTACAGAAATTAAACAGGGAAACCAAGTACCTGGAAACTTAATTAAATAGTTAAGTTAACTAAATACTACTCAATATATGAGACTGTACTATAAATTTCAGTTTCCTTTTCTTTAATATCTGAACGTGAGTAGAAGGGATACATACCCTGACCATATCACCAGTGTATTCAAGATGGCTTCTGCCTCAAATCCTTACATTTTGCCAAAGCCTAATGACATTGAGAATCACTCATAAAATCCCAGCATGCACTATTCTTCTATACCCTGCTCTGATCTGGAACAAAGATACCTGTCCCTGTCTCCTCACTCTGTTTCTTTGTGTGCTTCATGGAGACTTCTGCCTCAGAGCCTTTCCCACAAGGCTCCTGCATAGCTGTCTCTTCATAGGACCCACAGTGTAATACATCTTCTAACTTTATATTTATCTCTGAGTGTAAATAATTTCCTTGCCCATGTTGTAATAATTCTTAAAGACCACATAATAAGGGACTAATGTCATCATTTACAGTAGAATTTTTATAGGAAGTTTTAAGGAAAAATAAAAACATATTGAACTGAATGAAAATACATATTAAACTCTGGTGAAGCTAAATCATTGCTAAGGAAAAAAATTCATTATGATAAATGTTTACCTTGGGAAAGAAGAAAAGTCTAACATAAATAAGAGAAACTCAGAGCCATCACTACAGACACTGAAGACACTGAAGGGAGAATAAAGGAATGCTGTGAACAGTTGTAGACAGTGAACTTTCCATTTAAGTGAAATGGAGCAATTCCTTTAAAAACTTAAACTACTACAATGCTCCCAGCATGAAATGGATATTTAAATGTTCCATGAACATTGAAGTATATGTATCCAGGTAATAGTCACATAAGAATAAAATGTATATCAAAGAAAAGAGTTTCCCATAAAGATATCGGTAGGCTCAGTTAATGTTGCTACAAAATTCTACAAAACAATTAAGAAGAGGCAAATACAATTTCTTAAAAAAATAGACAAGAAATCATCATTGCCCAATATTCTCCATATTTTCCAATAAAACCAATATTAGCTTGACTTCCTAAGAACAGGGTTCAAGAACAGGAGGAAAGACAGAGAGTCATTACTCAGCATCAATGGAGATGTTGATCTATTTCTTCTCCCTACTATTCTTTTTAAAAAAGTGATGTTAATCTTTATTTCTAAGTTCTCCAAGATTTCCCCTGATTTCTAAAATGTTCTCTCCACCATCACTTCTTTTCTTCCTCAGTAATTATATACCTTTTAGAATACATAATAACATGATGAAAAAACTTCACAATGAATTTATACATAAATTCAAATCATAAAGTGAATAAAAAGTTTACAATAGAGATGTTTACATATACAGCCATTAAGAGTAGACATTCATTATCTGTAACTAGCTCTATAGGTTCATGGAGAGTAGAGAACCATGACTAAATTATCACTTAAATTTTGTATAGATAACCCCTGTCAACATTTTTTTGTCCTTACACCTTGTTCTCTTTTTATGACCTTGGGCTAATTGTTTTATTTTTTAATTGGTTATTTTATTTATTTACATTTCAAATGTTATCCCCTTTCTCAGTTTCCCCCCTGCAAACCTCTTATCCTATCCCTGCCTTACCCTGCTTTTATGAGGGTGTTCCCCCCAACTCCTGTCTCACAGTCCTAGTATTCCTCTACATTGGGGCATCAAGTCTTCACAGGACCAAGGGTCTCCCCTTCCATTGATGCTAGATAAGGCCCTTCAGCTCCTTCAGTCCTTCCCTTAACTCCTCCATTGGTCCCTTTGCTCAGTCTGATAGTTGGCCAAGAACATCTTCATCTGTATTGGTCAGGATCTGGCAGAACCTCTCAGGAGACAGCTGTATCAGGCTCCTGTCAGCAAGTACTTCTTGGCATCAGCAATAGTGTCTGGGTTTGGTGTCTGCATGTGGGATGGATTGCCCTAGGTGGGGCAATCACTTTGTCCCTGTACTTCCTTTAGACAGGAGAAATTCTGAGTTAAGATTTTGCATATGGGTGGGTGGCCCCATTCACCAACAGGGAGCCATGCCTAACCTCTGGATATATTCTTGACAGGTTCTCCCTCCCCTTTGTGGGGTATTTCAGCTAATGTCATCCTTGTGGGGTCCTGGGAGGCTCTTGCTTTCCTGGCAACTGGGACTTTCTGGTTGCTACCCCCAGTTCATCATCAGCCATTGCTACACACCTCTGTTCAATTTCCTGACCCTCTGTATATCTTCTCCATCTCCTCCCATACCTCTGCCCCTCTTTTTACACCTCCTCTTATTCCCAGTCCCTCCCACCCTCTACTTCCATTATTTATTTTGTTCCCCCATCTAAGGAGGAATACCATTCCTCAGTCTTCCTTCCTCTTTAGCTTCATTGGTCCATGAGTTGTATCATGGATATTCCATGCTCTTTGCCTAATATTCGCTTATAACTTTAGGTTGAAAGCCAATTTTATTCGATGTTAGAATGGCTACTCCATCTTGTTTCTTGAGACCAATTGCTTGGAAAAATATTTTCCAGCATTTTATTCTGAGGTGGTGTCTGTCTTTGTCACTGAGGTGCGTTTCCTGTATGTAGCAAAATGCTGGGTCCTGTTTATATATCCAGTCTGTTATTCTATTTTGTTTTATTGGGGAATTGAGATAATTAATGTTAAGAGATATTAAGGAATAGTGATTCTTGCTTCCTGTTATTTTTGGTATTAGAATGAAATTATGTTTGTGTGGCTATTTTCTGTTGGGTTTGCTGAAAGAAGATCACTTTCTTGCTTTATCTAGGGTGTAGTTTCTCTCCTTGTGTTGGAGTTTTCCACCTATTATCCTTTGTATTGTTGGATTTATGGAAAGATGTGTAAATTTGGTTTTGTCATGGAATAACTTGTTTTTTCCATCTATGGTAATTGAGACTTTTGCTGGATATAGTAGTCTGGGCTGGCATTTATATTCTCTTAGAATATAACATCTGCCCAGGATGTTCAAGCTTTCATAGTCTCTGGTGAGAAGTCTGGTGTAATTCTGATAGGCCTGCCTTTATATGTTACTTGACCTTTTTCTCATACTGCTTTTAATATTCTGTTTTTGTTTTGTGCATTTGGTGTTTTGACTATTATGGGATGGTAGAAATGTCTTTTCTGGTCCAATCTATTTGGAGTTCTGTAGGCTTCTTGTATGTTCATGGGCATCTCTTTCTTTAGGTTAGGGAAGTTTTCTTCTATAATTTTGTTGAAGATATTTACTGACTCCTTAAGTTGGGAATCTTCACTTTCTTCTATACCTATTATCCGTAGGTTTGGTCTTCTCATTGTATCATGGATTTCCTGGATGTTCTGGGTTAGAGCTTTTTGCTTTTTTACATTTTCTTTGACTGTTGTGTCATTGTTTTCTATGGTGTCTTCTGCCCCTGAGATTCTCTCTTCTATCTCTTGTATTCTGTTGGTGATGCTTGCATCTATGACTTCTGATCTCTTTCCTAGGTTTTCTATTGCCAGGGTTGTCTCCCTTTGTGATTCTTTATTGTTTCTATTTCCATTTTTAGATCCTGGATGGTTTTGTTAATTCCTTCACCTGTTTGATTGTGTTTTCTTGAAGTTCTTTAAGGGATTTTTGTGTTTCCTCTTGAAGGGCTTCTAGCTGTTTACCTGTGTTCTCTTGTATTTCTTTAAGGGCATTACTTATGTCCTTCCTAATGTTCTCTATCATCATCATGAGATGTGATTTTTATATCAGAGTCTTGCTTCTCAATGTGTTGGGGTATTAAGGGTTTGTTGTGGTAGGAGAATTGGGTTCTGATGATGCCAAGTAGCCTTTGCTTCTGTTGCTTATGTTCTTGCACTTACCTCTCACCATCTGGTTATCCATGATGTTAGCTAGTCTTACTGTTTCTGACTGTGGCTTGTTCCTCCTGTAAGCCTGTGTGTCAGTACTCCTGGGAAACCAGTTCTCTCCAGGCAGAATTTGGGTATGGAGAGGTGTGGCACAGGGTCGGGTCCGGGGTGCAGATGGACACTGGAAGGATCCTACCTAAGGTTTCCCTCTATATAATTCTTAATCTTTTTCTGTTTTACAGTTTCTGGTTGTTTCTTCTTCATTTGGCTTGGTTTTGGAGTTTTAAGAAGATCCCTGACTGCATATTTCAAACTTATAATCCTTCTATCTCTGTTTCTGCAGCTGCTTCTTGAGTGCTAAGATTATAGGCCTGAACCACAAATCCTGGCAAGATAACAGTATTCTTAACTGTGGGTCCTTGCAAATTTCACAGCCAGCAATGAAATGATCCACATGAGGTAGGAAGGAAACTCGTTTTGGCAGGACTTACCCAAGCACTGATTCAAACTTCTGGTGTCTAACATCAGAGCAGTTTATTTTAGACATATTAAAGTCCAGTAAGATTTTGAAAAGAAAAGTTTTCTCATAACAATTATACTAATATTATATGCACAATGAAAGTTCAGGCATGACTACACTGAAATTCTTTTTCAAAGTACATGTGACCTTTATTATAAGGAGGGATTTAATAGTTTAAGGGTGCAGGATTTGATGTGCTCTCTGACAGAAATAACATAGAGGTCATCAGGCAATAAAGTGTATGTAGTATCTCCCCTAAAGATACATCTTATTTAATGAGAAGCAAAGCTAAGTATGAAAGTCTAGGGAGGAAGAGTCTAGACGAAACATTCCAAGGGATTTGGATGTAGCCTTACCTTACAAAGGTTACCAGGTTTTTAAACAACATTCAGTTCTAGCCTTCTGAGTGGAAAATAGATACAGACTTGTGTCATTGAGGAGACATCCTGCTTGATTAACATTCTTGGTTTTCCAGTGCTTCTCTGTGAGCACTCCAATTTTAACTAAGAGTTAACAAAATGAATTCAGCAATATATCCAAAAACCATGCATTGTGAGCAAGGTAACCTGATCTAGAGATGCAATAAGGGGAGTTAATATTTTAAAACCAATCAGAATATTAATAGTTTATCATAATAGCATCCTAAATAAATATAAATTAATTAAAATAATCACATAGTCATATCAATTGATTCTGATGGCATTTGACAAAACTTAACACATATGCATGACTAAAAAAAACTCGTAGGAAACTAGAGCATTACTTCAGCTATGCACAGGATCAAGGACTCAACACTCAACTTTCCAGAATGTAGGCCTGATTGAGGATATCTTCCATCACCAGTACAGTTATCATGGTGTAGATGCCAAGGGTGGGGAGCAAGCCAGTTCTGGTGCATGCATCTCTGGTACATGGTAGCTATGTTTATGGTCAGCCTAATCTAAGGGATGACCAATGAGACCCATTTATTTTTTAAATCAAAGGGCTGGAGAGATGATTCAGTGTTAAGAGTGTATATTATTTTTCTAAGAGGACCAGGGTTTGATTCCCAGCACCCACATCAAGTGATTCATACCACCTGCAGCTTCAGGGACTCAACACTTCTGGTCTCCTTAAGCATCTGCACACATGAGTCACACACAAAACACAACAACAACAACAACAACAACAACAACAACAACACACACACACACTCCACAGTTAAAAACATAGAAAAAAATCTTACCTGTCTTTTATCTCATATTCCCCACTCTCATCCCCACTCTGGTAGTAGACCACATGCAGAATCCTGTTGTCCTTTTCTGTCTCCATTCTCTGGAGAAACCTCAGATCTTCCTGGGACCCTGCTTACCCCATCATGCCATCTATTTGTGCTAATGCTCAAGTGCATTCTCTACCTGGGAAGCTTAGGCATCATGTAGTCAATTTTCACTCACTTTCTTGCCCTCCATCACAAATTCTGCAATCCATCTCTAGCTGTACAGCAAAACAATTGCAAGGACCCATCCTCCCTCAATGACTACACTCCTTGTGGATTTTAAAGATCCCTGGTAGATCCAGCTTTCCTCCTTGTTGTGGACCCTCTCAGCTCTTCTCTTCACATCCATCCCCATTCCTTCCTGTCAGTGTCTAATGCCTAGAAACACATTTTACCCCGGATCTCCACTTGCCACACCTCACAGGGATTCACAAGTATTTCCTACTAAGCAACCCACACCACCACATACTTAAGATCCAGAGAGGGCATCAAAATCCAAGGAATGAAATACCATGCCAATAGACAGGATATTAATATCTAGAATTACAATCATTTCAAACCCAGATGCCTACACACTAGCATAAAAATGCAAT
>JADRCD010173133.1:0-10181 GCA_019843815.1 Montemys delectorum | reverse complement strand
AAGGTAAAACTCTTTGCTGTCTGTTACCTGCTTACTGTGCTAGCAAAGCTCAGGAGAGGGGATTCGATGCTTTTCTGGGGAGCTTATTTAACATTGAAGACTTTAACTGGTAGAGTGTTTCATTAAACAGTGAAACTCACGATCTAGAAACCTGGACTTCAGCTTCATATGATAATAGTTTCTATTCGACCCCCCACCCCCCCATTTCAACTCTGTTTTTCTAGCCTGAGAAACACACAGAGGGCCTACATTTTCAGTGGACTAGCTGGCTTCCTCTTCTTTCTTTTCTCCTTTGTCACTTCCTGGACAGTTTACTCTTTTAATAAGGATGTTAGAGTTAGTTGCTTGGAGCATTGTATTACTATTTCAACAGATTGATTCAGTTGCCCCAACAAGCAAAACCTATTCTATCTGTGCTTTCTTCTCCCGGTGTCCACCCCTAGGAGAAGAATATGCTAAACTCTTGTGTTTCTCTTGGGATCATTGTCAATAACAGGAGTAGACTTATGTGTCCTGATATCTTTAGCCCCTTCAGCAAGAAGCTTAGGTGGATACACCCCACTGGTGAAAAAGTACTTTTACAACCTAAATGATGCAATAATCTCTAACATAGGTAACTCAAGAAGGGCAAGTGCCAATGTGTTTTTCAAGCAACACGATTACATCATTGAGATTTTTGATTATACAACTGTCTTGAAGCCGTCTCTCAATTTCACAGCCTCTGTAAGTTGGTGTATTTATTAGTAAGCATGAGTCCTGGAGAAACGAGGCAGACTGGGAGATCACGTGCTCTGTCTTTAAGTAAGAAAGGAGATGGCTTACTTTTCCTCTTCAGAAATATGAATGTGGGTTGGGTGGTGGTGGCACACACCTTTAATCTGAGCACTTGGGAGGCTCAGACAGGTGCATCTCTCTGAGTTCGAGGACATCCTGGTCTATAGAGCAAGTTCTAGGACAGCTAGGGCTACCCAGAGAAACCTTGCTTTGAAAAACAAAAAACAAAAAAAACAAAAAACAAAAAAAAAAAAAAAAGAAAAAAAAAGAAAGAAAAGAAAAAGAAAAAGAAAAAAAGAAATATAAATATGGAGAATTGCTTCCAAGTGACTTTTGTCTAATATATGTGTACATATATTTTTAATAAATTTATATGTATTAATCATTATTTTATAAATTTATATATTTTAATAAAGTAATTTCTTTAAAATTTTTAAAATTTATTTTATGCATATGAGTATACCACCATTCCCTTCAGACATACCTGAAGAGGGCATCAGACCCCATTACAGATGGTTGTGAGCCACCACGTGGTTGCTGGGAATTGAACTCAGGACCTCTGGAAAAGCAGCCAGTATTCTTAACTGCTGAGCCATCTCGCCAGTCACCAATGTTAATTTTTATAAGGACTAAACTTTAATTTCATCAAAGATGTAGTATTTAAAAATGATCATCAAGGATACTCTTTTTTTCCAGAGAGCGAATGTAGAATTAACACTTATTATTTGAGCAAATTGAAAAAAGTAAAGTAGGAAACACCCAAAATACTGTGCTTCTTTATGACATTTTCACATGTAGGACATTTGGTCATTGCTCCTATTTATGCTCCATCTCTCAACCTGAGTGAATTTTGTCAGTGTGCAGGATGTGGTGTTTATGAAGCTGAGGGAGACCCAGGAAGGGAGAGCTGGCTTTGTGAGTGGCGATGGAGGTTACTAAGGGGTGCCTTATGGAAGAGGGAACCTTAATGATGGATGGACGACAAGATTTGTAGTGTTTTAAACGTTGGGTCACGTGAGTGGGAGGCAGGAACAAGATGAGATCATGCAAGAGGAGCTGTGGTTGGCAAAAGCAGAGCACATTCAGAAAAGTGTCGGGACCTGTGCATTTGCTGCAGAGGACTTGGCCTGGTTTAATAGGAGGCAATGCTTAGGAAACTCTAGGGGATCCTGAGCTCCGGAGGGTTTCCTAAATGGGCTGAATGTTATGCTCTAGGCAGTGAGATTTGGAACCTATGAACACAGATGAGGTGGAAGTGGGGTGGAGTGAGTGTGTGTGTGTGTGTGTGTGTGTGTGTGTGTGTGTGTGTGTGTGTGATGTGTGTGATGCCACAAGAGCAGTGTTTAACGAGGACTGTTGGAGGTCTGGGAGAAAAGAGCAGCGGCAGCCAGATATGAGCCTAGGAGGCATCCTATGTTGGTGGCTATGGAGGTGGAGAAGATGGGCAGGGAAATATGGGTCTTGGTACTCACTGACTTTGGGAGGTGGGGGACCGGGGGTTGGTGGGCAAACTGAGATTGCCAGTCTGTTAGGATTGTGGTGGTTAGTAAAAACAGGAATCATACGATGGTCATGGTCGCTTGGTACTAATGTGCTGAATTTGAAGTGACTGGCTATCAGGTGGAGATTTCCTCGAATGGAGCTCCAGCAGATGGGGAGGATGGGAATTTTGAATTCGGGGTATAAACACAAAGAACTATGAAGCTAAGCTAGCTGAGTGTTGGAAATTTTGAAGCAGAAAAAAACAAGGAACTGACAGGGACTCAGAGTGTCACCAGACTGGAGGGCGGGGTCATAGCTAGTGACCCAGTGAGCCATGTTTGGCCACCTGTCCTGAGTAAGCTGATTAAAGCAGTCAAACTAGTGATGAAAACCAGAATGGAGATTTATTCAGGGCGGCCACAGTGGGGAGCACAAAGGAGATCCGACTCATTGTTGGAGTCATGAAGTGAAGGCTTAAAGAGAGGCCAGCCTTAGGGAATCTCTAAACGGTTGCAAGGCAAAGCACAGAGCCACCAATAGACCATCACTGTCCCCCCTGTATGGTATCTAGAATGCTGGAACGCTGGGAGAAAAGTTTCCCCTCTGACTGATGCAGACCTTTTTCTCCTCCCAGCATGAGATTCCTGGGGAAGGTGAGGACTCCAGTGACTTGTTGTTCCGTATTTCAACAGTCCGATAACCAAAGTGCAGGATGCAAGTGTGCATTTAGAATATCTTCACTCCTGTCAGTTACAACAGAACAAAAAGAGGGATAGACTGCAAAAGAGCTGTGTCAGGCAAGGAAGCCATGTGACTGAGATGACACTGATCATTGCACCAGATGCTTCCAGGAGAAGGGTTTACTAAGTGAGGACTGGGGTGCTACCAGTAACTGTCAAAAGTCCAGCATTATGAGACCGGTACACACAGACTACATTCAACTGGGCTTAACTCTTTTGATTTTTCCCTATTACCTGTCTTAAAATATTTTGTTTTAACAATTAGGTGAAGATCAGCCGCTCTGATGGCAACCAACTAACTCCTGAAGAAATAGAAAATAATTTGGTCACAGTAGTGACCCAGAGGAAAAATAGCGGCTCCGGGAGGCAGAGAGATCAAGAAATGGATTATATCCAGATCATAAATTATACTGTCCCCCAAAGTGGAATCATTAAGGTTGAATCCCCAGTCATGTCCATTTCCAAAGAGCTACAACTGAAGGTATGATCTGGTTTCATGCCACAGCAGTGGTGTTATTTGCTATGGCAACTTTGTGGGAGACACTTACCTCCTTAGAGTTCAAAGAGCACAGGGAGTGGGCACATGTCTGTTTTACATGTAGGGGAAGTATTAGAACTCATTGACCACAGTGGCTAAGTTCTACTTTGGATGTTTCCCGGTAATTCATTTTAAGGACAACAAAAAAGTATAGTAATGTGAAGATTTTTTTTGTTAGATCTTTTCTTTATTTATATGTTATACAATATCTCCTTTCCCAGGTTCCCCTCCAAAAAAATAAAAAAAAATAAAAAACAAAAACAAAAACCAAACCAAACCCCTGTCCCCTCCCCCCTCCCCCTGCTCACCACCCCACCCTCTCCTACTTACTGGCCCTGGCATTACCCTACACTGGGGCATAGAACCTTCACAGGGCCAAGGGCCTCTCTTCCCATTGATGAGTGACTTGGCCATCCTCTGCTATACATATGCTGCTGGAGCCATTAGTTCCACCATGTGTACTCTTCGGTTGGTGGTTTAGTTCCTGGGAACTCTGAGGGTACTAGATAGTTCATATTGTTGTTTGTCCTAAGCGGCTGCAAGCCCTTCAGCTCCTTGGGTCCTTTCTCTAGCTCCTTCATTGGGGACCCTGTACTCAGTCCAATGGATGGCTGTGAGCCTCTACTTCTGTATTAGTTGAGTACTATCAGAGCCTCTCAGGAGACAGCTTTATCAGATTTCTGTCAGCCAGCACTTGCTGGCATCCACAATAGTGTCTGGATTTGATGATTGAACATGGGAAGGATTCCCAGGTGGAGCAGTCTCTGGATTGTCCTTCCTTTAGTCTCTGCTCCATAGTTTGTCTCTGCAACTCCTTCCATGAGTATTTTGTTCCCCCTTTTAAGAAGGAACATAGTATCCACACTTTGGTCTTCTTTTTCTTGAGTCTTGTGGTTTGTGGATTGTATCTTGGGTATCCGAGCATCTGAACTAATATCCACTTATCAGAGAGTGCATACCATGTGTGTTCTTTTGTGATTGGGTTACCTTACTCAGGATGATATTCTCCAGGTCCATCCATTTCCCTAAGAATTTCATAAATTCATTGTTTTTAATAGCTGAGTAGTACTCCATTGTGTAGATGTACCACAGTTTCTGTATCCATTCTTCTGTTGAGGGACATCTGGGTTGTTTCCAGTTTCTGGCTATTATAAATAAGGCTGCTATGAACATGGTGGAGCATGTGTCCTTATTACATGTTGGAGCATCTTCTGGGTATATGCTCAGGAGTGGTATAGCTGGGTCCTCTGGTAGTACTATGTCCAATTTCCGGAGGAACTGCCAAACTGATTTCCAGAGTGGTTGTACCAGCTTGCAATCCCACCAGCAGTGAAGGAGTGCTCCTCTTTCTCCACAACCTCGCCAGCATCTGCTGTCACCTGAGTTTTTTATCCTAGCCATTCTGACTGGTAGGAAGTTAATGTGAAGATTTTGATGGAGAAGTGTCCCACACTCTCATGTTGGTTGGTTTTTAGTTACTTGAAATCACCTTGCCTGAGCTTTCTCTCCTAGCCTGGGCTGTCTGGGAAAGCCCATGGTTCCTGTAACCTTTCTTTTGGTACCAGGACTGCCAGAGCCAGAGCCCTAACTCAGTAGGGACAACACTGGTGGGAACGAGCTCGGGCCTCACTGCACACCCTAGCCTGGTCTGGAGCTCGCTGTGTAGTTGAACTGCCCTCAACTCATGATCCTCCTGCCTTTGCCCCATGAGTGCCGGGATTACAGGTGTGTCCCTGACTGAGTTTTTTCTTTTAAAGTTTTTTTCTTTTTTTCTTTTTTTCTTGAGAGAGGGTTTCTCTGTGAAACAGCTCTGGCTGTCCTGGAACTTGCTTTATAGACCAGGCTGGCCTCAAACTCACAACAGAGATCCTCCTGCCTCTGCCTCCTGAGTGCTGTCATTAGAGATATGTGACACTACTTGTCCTGGCTGAGTATTTGACTCTTTGGTGGGTCAAGCAAGGTGTGATGTTGCTTGCTTCTGTATGAGCTTCGTTTGGGAAGAAGGAAAGGATCCATCTTATGTTTAATTCCATCGTCTATTAGCATTTCTTTGTTTCTGAAATGAGGGCTGTGCTTTCTTCTTCTGTGCTACAATGCCAAAGATCCACCCCCATCTTTTATATTTTGAAGCTGTCAAATTCTGTGTAACATGACCTACAAAATGACAAGGAACCAGTTTCTGGTGAATGTGTTTCTGCAAGAAAGCAAAAATCAAAGAATCTGGCTTTCTGTGATTGTTCAGACTTAACATTTCTTCTCAGCTTACTGAAGCTGGACACTTACAGTGTTGTTTCTTCTGTTGCAGGCTTCTTTTCTTGATAGTTCAAGTTCTGTGACAGTTGACAGCATGTTCACCTCTCCTAGTAAGACATACATCCAACTGAAAACCAGAGATGAATATATAACGGTAATGCTTGGGACCCACTTGAGAATTGCAGCCTGATTTGATATTCTTACAACTAGGGTGTACATATTAATTAATATATTTTTTTCTAGGTGGGATCACCTTTTGATTTGATGGTTAGTGGCAACAAAGAATTCAAGGACTTAAGCTATATGGTAATTTCTTTATTTTTCAGGTTTTCTTTATTGATTTACTATTATGTATATGTGCATATATGTGATGTGTATGTCTGAATGCAGGCACCTGTGTGTCATGGCATGTATATGGAGGTCAGAAAGAACTTTTGAGAGTTGGTTCACTCTTTCTTTTATGGATTCCAAGGGTTAAACTCAGTTTATGAGGCTTGTGTGTCAAGCACCTCTACCTACCTGGCTGTCTCTCAGGCTAGTGATTTCTCAGAGTTTAAGTTTATGATCTGTTACAGATCTATCTTAAGTAATATTTACCTTATGTCTTCATCAGACTTACTAACTTGTTACAGATTAGTCTGCTCTTTTTTATTGTGTAACCAATTTTCTTTCTTCTACTATATTTATATTTTCATTTAAGATAGATAATTCAATTTTGCATCAAGAACAAAACAAAATGCAAATGCCTAGCATATAGACAACATGGACCCCTTGGTGAGAATTATGAAATACAAGAAAGAAAATAAAACTTGCCATCTTGGCCTTGTAGTTTTGCTAGCCAAGCCCTCCCGTTAGAGCTCTGTATTTCTTTCCATCTCATGCTAGGTTCCAAGACAAAGAAGTGGTCAGTGCCATAGGGGCTTTCTCAGAAATGACCCTGATTGCACAGACCAAGCTCTGTGCTGAGCTGGTGGGATGGCTCAGTGGCTAAGAGTATGTACTACTGCTTTACAAAAGACCTGAGTTTAGAGCAGAGCACACCTGTTGGGCAGCTCACAGTCACCTATAACTTCAACTCCAGGGGATGTGAGGCTTCTGACCTCTGTGGGTACCTGTACTTATATGCACAAGCTGCGTACAGAAACAGATGTAGACACATCATTAAAAAAACCACCAAAATATTAATGTAATGTATTAAACATAAAGAAATGCACTTGTCTCAATTGATGCAGAAAAAAGGCCTTGACATCTACACTTGTATATTAAAAATGCTCAATGATGTTTTATGGGTGGGAATTACCCAATTTGACAAAGGACAAGTAATAATAAAAATTACTGCTGACATTTAAAAAAAAAGTCAATGCACTAGGGGCTAGATAGAGCAGTTACCTTAATTTAGTCATTATACATGGTACAAATGCACCGAAATGTTGCACTGTATTCCATAAACATGAACATATATGTGCCAATTGAAAATTAAAAGTGCAAAAAAGAAATAAAAATTGGGAATTAAAAAAATAACATTTGTAAAGGATGACATGAATTGTACTGCAATCTTTTTTAACTTATGTAGATTTTTTTGTCAATATCATTGATTTTTTTCAAAGATTCATTACTGGTCTTAACAATCACAACATCTATTTTTTGTTGAAATTTAACTATCTCAAAATTTATCACAGATTTTTGCTTGTAAAAAGGTTGTGAAGATAATTTAAGAACTTATCCTAAAAATTATTATAAATATAATTTCAGTTGAATTATGACAGTCTTTAGCAAAAATTTCACTATCTTATTTTTTTCTTTTTTTTTTTTAAGGTAATATCAAAAGGACAGTTGGTGGTTGCAGACAAACAAAGTTCAAGAAATTTCTCTTTAATACCAGAAGCTTCCTGGGCTCCAAAGGCCTCTATAATTGCATATTATATTGCAGAGGATGGGGAAATTATAAATGACATTCTAAAAATCCCTGTTCAGCTTGTTTTTCAAAATAAGGTAAGAATTTAGGTGATGATGTTTAAATTTTCATTGTAGTAACATCTGAGTAATGTAATATTTCTTTGAATTAAGCACTGCAGTTATGGACCATGTGTGTGTTGACCTTAGTGTGGCAATGAGGTAGGTGTAGAGAGCAGGGCCATGGGAGATGTGCATGGAAGCAGAGCCGGGTTTTGGATTATCTACTCCGTCATCTGGAAGCTAACAGGGACAAACTTCAGTTGTCTTGATGTCTCACTTTTGGGGACCTGGGTGGAGCCTCCAGTGCACCAGTACTGGGGTACTTCTTAGCCTGAGAAATCAGCCTGCCCAGGAGACCACCTCAGCCTCAGCTCTGACAAGAAACCCAGTGTAACGATACCAGAAAGAGCCATTGTTCTCACCGCTGCGTTAACCCTCCTATGCGTGAAATATTTAAAGTCAGGCACCCAAGCTAGCGGGGTAGTAATGCGTTCCCCCCACCCCCCACCCGCCACCCCGCTAGCAGGGTCTCTGTGATCCTCATCCATTGCGGTCTCTTGCTGCGGATCTTGCTCGCATTCCCAGCCATCCGCCCTCTGTGGTTGGCTGTCACAAATACCCGTAACCCGGCAAAATCAAAACTCTAGAGGCTTGTAATTTATCAGTCAGATTTATATCAGTTAATGCTCATCCCACAAAACGCCCACACAAAGAACTTCAAACTCAGTTGATATAAACAAAAGCTGCACACCTAGATGGGGCAAAAACACCCTAATGATTATTTCATCATTTATCTAAGAAATCCTCCATACTTATGGCTCCCAGGACTGCATGGTTCTGGTTCCTTTTTCTCTCCTATAGATGCCATCTTGTCTCCTCATCTCCGTCTTCCTCCCTGTCTCTATGTCTCCCTGCACTGGCTCTAAAACTCTTAGCCCGCCTTCTTTTCTCACTGTCCAATCACAGGCTCTAGCCTTATCTTGTGCCTGCCCTTGCCTGCATACAGATTGCAATCCACAAGAGTCAGTTTCAATATTGCCTTTAAAATTGTTAAAGTGTTGAATTCATGTTTTCTTTTGTTTAAAATAATTTATTTTTTTGTATGACAGTGAGTCTAGGGCCTTGTGCATTCCTAGGCAAATGTGCTAGTATTGAACTGCATCTCAGCCCTGAGTAACCCTAACTTCCTCTAAGTATAATATAAACTTCTATTTCTTAATCTTACGAAAAGTTTTTTAAAGAAGTAGCAATATGTTTTCTTAGTGTCTGTCAAAGATTCACTTTATAATAGCCGTGTAAAACGGGTGAATTTTAGAAAGGAATTATGGAGGTGAAAATAAGAAGACACACCTCTAGGGAACAGGTATGAAGCTAAGAGCAGGGTGTAAGATCACCCACGCCGGGGACGTAGGGGATAGTGAAGGACGTTTTCAAGAAATTTTGTTTTTGACAAATGAAATAGAAAATTTCAATTTCATTTTCAAAAAGATACTTTTTCTGATCTTTATGTAAAGATGTTCTGAAAGACTAAAGTGAAAGATCAGTTAGGGGCCACACACAGGAGGAAACCAGCCACATTAATAGTTCAGCCACTTAGCGGGGAACATCTTGGTTGGGCTGTGGAATCCAGGGTGCAATTTGCTTTTAGGATTGAGCTAGATGACATGGAGAGCCTCAGCAGGATCAGAACTTTCTCTCATGACAGAGAAGTGGTCTTTATGAAGTATTAGTTGGACCACGGTTTGTGGAACATGAAGACAGATGAAGTTCAAGGAGCCATGGAGACAGCAGAGGAAGCTGATAATTGCTTTCGGACCTACAGTGGCTTTCCTTTCTGCCTCTTCATTTAGCAGGTGGGCTTCCCCAGGGATTTTAGATATGACTGTCCTGTGCTTCGCCTGAGGACTGAGAACTGGAAAATGGAGAAAGGAAGGGAGCAAGGTAGAGAGGTGAATGATAATTGGTGCTTATACCACAAGGAGATGTTTCATGGATTGCACGTGTGAGAGTTTGAAAAAAAAATTCCATTTCTTAGGGAAAATTGTGTATGGTTTTAGGAATTATCCATGGGCCAAAACAGAGGCAGCATTTGTGGATTTTGAGCCATTTGATCTGGAGAAAATGAAGTAAGTTAGTTTTGCCTTCTCCTTTTCTTAGGTAAAGCTGTTTTGGAGTAAACCTACAGTCAAGCCATCTGATAAGGTCTCTCTCAGGATCTCTGCAACGCAGTCCGACTCCCTGGTGGGGATTGTAGCTGTTGACAAAAGTGTGACATTGATGGAAAACCCCAACGATATTACAATGGAAAACGTGAGTTTAATTTTCTCTTGTTTGTGTGAAAAGGTTTGTTAAAAGAAAAAAAAGTAACTCTTACATTACCTTAAAGATTTAAAGCAAATTCATTAATAACAGCAAAGCCTTTAAAAGGAAAGCCTTCC
>JADRCD010173129.1:0-13369 GCA_019843815.1 Montemys delectorum | reverse complement strand
TTCACTCTCTTCTATACCTATTATCCTTAGGTTTGGTCTTCTCATTGTGTCCTGGATTTCCTGGATGTTTTGGGTTAGGGTCTTTTTGCATTTTGCATTTTCTTTGATTGTTCTGTCAATGTTGTCCATGTTATCTTCTGCCCCTTAGATTCTCTCTTCTATCTCTTGTATTCTGTTGGTGATGCTTGCATCTATGTTTCCTGACTTTTTCCCTAAGATTTCTAACTCCAGGGTTGTCTCCTTTTGTGATTTCTTTATTGTTTCTACTTCCATTTTTAGGTCCTGAATAGTTTTCTTCAGATCCTTCACCTGTTTGTTTGTGTTTTCCTGCAATTCCTTAAGGGATTTTTGGGTTTGCTCTTTAAGGGCTTCTATTTGTTTACTTGTGATCTCCTGTAATTCTTTATGGGATTTTTTTGTTTCCTCTTTAAGGGCTTGTATCTCTTTATCTGCTTTCTCCTGTATTTCTTTAAGGGAGTTACTCATGTCCTTCTTAAGTTCCTCTACCAGCATTGTGAGATGAGTTTTTAGATCCAAATCTTGCTTTTCTGGTGTTTTGGGATATCCAGGGCTTGCTGAGGTGAGAGTACTAGGTTCTGGTGGAGCCAAGCAGTCTTGGTTTCTGTTGGTAGGATTCTTTCATTTGCCTTTAGCCATCTCTTGATCTCTGGTGTTAGAAGTTCTTGGTGTCTTAGAGCTTGCTCTTTCCTTGCTGCCCTGCAACTCCCCTTCCACTCCTGAGGCCTGTGCCTCCCAGCTGGTTCTGCCTGAGTACTTGGTCTGAAGCATGTCCTGGAGGGAAGCCCTGTGCTCCCAGGGAGGGGGCAGAGATGTTCGTTGATCCAGCTCTGTCCCTCGAAGCTGAGAGGCTCCTGTCCCTGCAGTCCTGCGACTCCCCTGCACTTCCTGAGGCCTATGCCTCCTGGCTGGTCCTGCCCTAGCAAGACCCCAGAGAAAAAATGGTGGATCTCACCTGAGTCCTTGGGTTGAAGCCGGCCTTGGGGGGAAGCCCTCCCCTAGCAGTCAGGGGGACAGAGACGTTCACTGATCCAGCTCTGTCCCTCCGAAGCTGAGAGGCTCCAGTCCCTGCAGTGCTGTGACTCCCCTGCACTTCCTGGGGCCTATGCCTCCCGGCTGGTCCCACCTGATTCCTGAGTAATTCTCTTAATAATGGATGGGGAGGGCCTTTTTGTGAGTGGTATAATTTCTGGGCCAATGCTCCTGGATTCTGTAAGAAAGCAGACTAAGCAAGCCATGGAGAATAAGCAAGTAGGATCCCTCTAGGACCTCTGCATCAGCTCCTGTCTCCATGTTTCTGCCCTGTTTGAGTTTCTGTCTTGACTTCCTTCAATGGTAACCAGTGATGTGGAAGTCAAGCTAAATAAAGCCTTTCTTCCCCAACTGGCTTTGGGTCTTGGTATTTCATTGCAACAATAGAAACCCTAAGACAAGCTTGTCCAACCAAGATCTTCCTCCTGTAATGAGTCTTTGATTCAAATATAGGTGAAAGTTATCTTTTCAATACACAGGGAGCCCCTCATAGTTTCTATATGGGACATTTCCTCAACTTAAGGTGAGGAGATAGAACAAACTTTCTAAGCTATGAGGGAAACCCACACACTCTTAGCCGAGGGATTTAAAGAAATACAAACACAGTGTTTGAATAGAGGGATAGCCTGTTTTCTCAGCTCCCAAGCCCTCAGCCACATATACAGTGGCCAGTTAGCTGCAAGATATATATGACATAATATGATCTATTTGCAAGTAAGATCCACCGAGAATATCTATTTTATTACAGTCACCCCATTAGTAAAGGACAGGGATAAGATCTGGGTCAGGTTTTTAAACAGAACCCTTTGTTCTGCCCCAAACATAATAGAGGCAGTAGTAGAAAATACTTTGCTGATAGCTACCTTATTTTTATAAATATGATATTTATGAATGACTGTTTAAATATTATAGGGTAAACCAGAGCACAAACAAGAGAGAAATGGATATTTCAGTTCCATTTTTTCAACTTGAGGGCTACAAACTAAGATTTCTGACCAAAAAATGGGGATGTTAGTTTCAAAGTTAACCACGTTTCCTCGTGTACATATGACTAGCAATCAGTGGATATAGTGAGAGGAGCATGAGAAAGAGGAAAAAGAGGATGAAGAAGAGAAAAGGAGATTGGTTTGGAAGGGGAGTGTGCCAGGTGAGATGGTAGAGGGAATTTGAAGTGGTAATTCAAGATAGATTTGACTGTATTTTAATGTATACATGTGTGAAACATCAAAGATTATATATTTATATCTGCAGAGCCTATTCCAATCTTACTCTGGAATCCAGTTTAGAGTTTCTAATTATATAACCCGGACTAGTGTTATATACATTGCAATGCAATGTGTGTGTGTGTGTGTGTGTGTGTGTGTGTGTGTGTGTGTGCGTGTGCATGTGCGTGTGCTTGTGTGTGTGTGTGTGTGTGTGTGTGTGTGTGTGTGTGTGTGTGTGTGAATGACTAAATTGGTTGAGCAAAGCAAAGTTATCTACTATAAAGCCAACCACAACCAATCTAATTTGATTTCTAACCACCGCCTGTATTTGCATGTGGAAAGAATTCCATTATATTCTCTGGTCATTTGAAGCAATGCCAGACAGAACTCAGAAGGTCTATGTTTTATCTGACCTAGGAGCACTTATCCCTCATAATCCAGAAACTCAATTTGAGCTCTGTGAAGTACTAGGGTTTAAAGAAAACCTTTATTTCACATTTTTTTGTGTGTAAATATTTCTCTAGCTTGAACTGCCAATAGCATTACATAGCAGATGACTCTGGAACATGAACAAGTGTTTGCTCTTATGTCTCAGCCATTAGTAGTGAAATAAAGACTACAAGGTTTGCATCCCACGGCAGGCTTTTCTGCTGCCATATGTTGCTCATGCTAGCCAAGGGGAGTGTTTATATGTTTATGCCTGTGGAATACTAAGGAACCCTTGGACACTTGACAAACAAGTACCTATACCACCAAGTCTCAAGGAATATCCAAGTTAATTGCAGGTAACTTTTCATCAGCGTTGAACCTAAATTGATATTTGAGTGACTCAATATTATTTGAGATTAACTGAAATCATTACTTTTATGTAAAAATATTCTTCCTCTGTTATTTCAATAATTTTCTGAAATTTAAAATGCTTATGTTCAGTGGTAATATTAGTATCATGAATATTAGAAATGGTGATACACTGTTTTGTGTTGACAATCTTTCATTATATATCTAAACTTAATGTGCTCATGAATTAATTTTTTAAAGAGCTACTAATTTCTGTTTCATGTATATGGGTCTCTGTCTGGATCTATGTAAGTTTAACATGTGAATGCCTGGTACAGGCAGATGCCAGAAAAGGATTGTCAGATCATGAGAAAATGGAGTTAGAGGTAGTTATGCTGTACCACTCAGGATTGTGAAGCAAAATCATGTCCTCTGCAAGAGAAATAAGTGCTCTTAACTGTGAGCCATCTCTCTTATCACCATATTAATTAATATTTTTGCCCGATTCTCCAGAAATTTCTTAAGCTCTTCATGCCTAAGTAACCTTCAAAGATTCATAAATGAAATAAAAATTAATAATAAGAAGGTGCCTATTCGTTATGGGGACTATGTTTTTTTTTAAATATTTTCTTTATTTACATGTAAATTTTCCCTTTCCCAGGTTCCCCTCCAAAAAACAAACAAATGAACAAACAAAAACAACAAGAACAAACTCCTTTTGCCTCCCCCCTCCCCATGCCTGCCACCCCACTCTCTCCCACTTATTGGCCCTGGCATTCCCCTACACTGGGGCACAGAACCTTCACAAGGCCAGGGTAACCCAATCACAAAAGATCACACATGGGGACTATGTTTTAAAAAGCAGGATAACTCAATAATTAGAAAGTATAAAGTGACTGTCACCTTCCATAACCCTCATTGTTGATGGAGAGATAATCCAGGTGAGGTAGAGATGAATTCTAGTGAATACCATCTTTTCAGGCACTGAGTGAAAATCTTCCAGAGACAAACTTGTGCTGTTTGTGGCTTTTTTTCTTAAATGTAAGTAAAATAAAGCTTTGGCAAAAGGTTAACCATGTGATAATTATCGCAACAAAGATAATTCCTAGCAAGGTAGCAAACCACCTGTGACCTTTGCAATGAGAATGAGTTCTATTGGCTGACAAACAGAGCTCAGAGCTCACTGACAGAGTCAAAGATAAGAGCCTATACAATTTTCAGGATGCTGGGGGTGATCAGATTGAGGCGGGCTTATAAAAGAATAGGAAATGAGCAGGTAGTGGCCCATGCCTTTAATCCTGTCTTTAGAAGGCAGAGGCAAATCATCTCTGAGTTCAAGGCCAGCCTGGTCTACAGAGTGACAGCCAGGGTCAGCTAGGGCTACACAGACAATCCTTGTCTTCAGCAACATCATCATCATCATCATCATCAACAACAACAACAACAACAATACAGAATGGCAAATAATCACCATCTTGTCAAACAATATTCACTCTAGCCTTCTGGGTGGAAAGGCATCATTCATTTCCTTGCATTGAAGAAAATAGGCCTGCATATTTGACAAGTCTAGTTTTCTTTCAGTTGAACCTCAAACAATAAAGTATAAATAATTCAGTTATCATTTCTGTTGCTGTCATGAAAGAATTCAGACACTGTAGGAAGAAACACAGGCTACTGGCATTTTGTTCAAATCCTGTGTCACTGCTCTATCATGACAAACACAGTTATTTAAACACACATAAATACATGAACAGTTAATTTTGGTGTCCTGTACAGAGCATGATGCAAATGATGTAATTAGTGACACTAAAAAGCAACTAAACTCAACGTATAGCTTAAGGCCACTTTTAAAAAGAGTGTTTATAAAAGTATTTTAATATATTTCATGAAACACAATGGATTGGCCACTCATTTCTACCAAGGCATTTTATATGCTAGAGGACAAAGCACAAAACCACATACAAATCCCCAAAATTCACATAGGGAAGAAATATATTCTAAGCAGCTTCCCGTGTTCAAATTTCTGATCCAGAGCATTAAGAGCACAGTGTGTTAAAGCATTAACTGTCTTTATCCTATCTGTGTTTATGTAGCTTCAGCTAATTAATTCTCATGATACTAAGCCATGAGGGAAGTTGCTGTACGAAGTAGTCCATGTTCTTCTTAAAGGGATGCTAGTCCTTTCGAGCAGGATGACCAGTGTCAATACTCCACGGGTGCATTTGGAATTTAAAATCCCTAAGGTGCAGAGCATTACAAATCCAGTATTGAAAGTTGCTTAATCATGCTGCTTGTTTCATATGCCTTTTGACAGATTTCCAGAAGCGGTTTGGCTATTTTTAAACTATTGGGTACTCATTCAACTCTCAAAGTTTGTGATGAGTCTTTTTCACCAAGATTGGAAATAGAGATGAGGAATGAGTGAATAAATGATTGTTACTTTAGTAAGATAATTGAAGCTTCATAAATTGATTTGTGCTTTAATGCAACAGATATAATATCACCCATCCCTTATTTTACAACATTTGATTTATTTATATGCTAATGAGTTTTTTTGTATTCGTGGATGTCTGTGCAATATATGTATGCACTGCCCATGGTGTCCATAAGAGGATGTCATATACTCTGGTGTTACAGATAGTTAGTCAACATGTGGGTGCCGGGATTCGTACCAAATCTTCTGCAAGAACTGTCAGTGCTCTCAATCACCAGGCTTATGAATAACCCCTTGTCTTACAACACTTCTCTGTCTAAACCCCGACCCGGCAGTCCTTTGCTGTAAATGTGTTTAGGGCCTCATATCAGCTGGTGTATGCTGACGGGTTGGTGGTCCAGTTTTGGAGAGATCTCAGGAGTCCAAATTAATTAAAACTGCTTTTCCTCCTACTGGGTCACCCTCTTCCTCAGCTTATTTCAGCCTTTCCCTAATTCAACTATAAGGGTCTGCAACTCTGCCCATTGGTTAGGTGCAAATATCTGCATCTGACTCTTTCAGCTGCTTATTGGGTCTTTCGGAGGGTGGTCATGCTAGGCCCCTTTCTGTGAGTTCTCCATAGCCACAGTAATTGTACCAGATGCAATTACTACCCTTGAGTCCTACCCTTGAGTTGGATTCTACTTTGGGCCTGTTGCTGGACCTTCTTTTCTTCAGGCACATCTCCATTTCCATCCCTACAGTTCTCACTTAGTACATTTTCTTATTGTTTGCTTAACTGTCAATAAGGCCTAGTAGGGTAATTTTTTCCTTCTTTTCTTAGTACTGAGACACTGTGGACAATGCTACCCTCAATTATTAGCTAGGAATTAATAGGCTAACACATTAATTTAAATCCTCAGTCTTTAACTACAACTCAATCTTGGGCTGATTAAATCCAACTCTATTCTTTATTTGCTCATTGCTGTTTTACATTATCCAGGCTCTTCTAAGGATTCTATCCCTTCTCTGTAAAGTGCAAATGGCATAGAGATATTCTTAATGTTATGTGATACAAATTATGTATGAATATACAGTATCATAACTTACAATGATCAATATTTTTCAGAAAGTAAGCGATTCGATGGATTCAATATTTCTTCATAGAATACATTTTCCTTATCACAAAGAACAAAACATTGTGAAATAAATGGAAATACGAAAAATCTTTGTGACTGATCTTAATTTAAAATTTCCCCTAGTTTATAATGCATATTTTTTCTTGTAAATTTGACATTCTCTAATAGTTTCAATCAGAAAAAAAATGTGATGATAAGTTGGGCCAGCTTGAGAAGAAATAAATGGAACAATTGTGAAAATTAAAAATAAAAAAGATAATTTTCTCATTTTCTTTGCTACTTTACAATGCTCCATTTGATCCTGGGAAAAGAATTTTATCCTTTGTCATATATCAATGTCTATCCAATGTGCTCATTACTATATCACAGTAATTATTTATGCTTTTCATCATAGATTTTTTCTCTCTTTTTAAGTACATCAGAGCTCAAGGATTGTTTGAAAACCAAAAGCAAGAAAACACAGACCTACTAAAATCTTACTATTCTATATATTGTCAGTGGATTTATTTAAGGATAACTATGGGAGAATCTATTAGAATTAGTAGAATGAGAGTCCTCTAAGGAGAATTAATATACGCTCTATCTCTTCTGCCACTATCCATTGGAAGAGCAACTGATTTAGTAACACTGGATATAGCAGCATCATTAAGCCTGTGATTCTAAAATGTTCAGGGTCGGAGATCACAGTAGCTGCTAATAAACTTTTATCCTGTGAATAAGTACTGCCTTTGTGGCATATTTTTTTCTTTGCATGCGTATATCTGTGAGTTTGCATATGTTGACACATGTGAGCATGTATAGCCATGGCTGTGGAGAAGAGAGATTGATATTGACTGCCCTTCCTAATGAGTTTCCAATTTATATATTGATGTACGGTCTCTCCTTTAAACTTGGAGCTCACCAGTCTAGCTAGTCCAGCTCTTAAGCCTGCTTCTAGGATCTACATGCTCTGAGTGTGGGTGTTGCTGGCAGGCCACTGCCATGGCTGCCAAGCATTCACATGGATACAGATCTGAAACTCTGGCTCTCACACATGCAAGGTGAGTGCTTTACCCACTGATCTATTTCACAGCCCATGGCATGTGTTTCCTAGAGGAGATTCAGAACCCACCTGTTCATTCCTTGACATTCACTTAGGAAGTTGGGAGAGTTGTCAGTTAGCTTTTAATTTATCTCCCATTAATTACACAAAATGAAAAAAAAAACCTTTCTATTCATCTCATATGCATAACTATTTCCTTTAGTAAGTAAAAAGTACAGGAAATTTTAGACAAGTTAATCTCTGTTGGATACTCGAGTCCCAGACATTGTTGATATGTGTGGCCAATACTACTATGAAATAATAAAACAGGAAACAATACAATGAAAACATGGCCAGGCATCCTATATCTAGATAGGAAACCAAAAGTAATAGGATATGAGAAAGTAGTTAGCATTAAAAACAGAAAACATTCAGATCTCAAAGCCCAAGTACTGAATAACTATGTGATGTTTTTGTGAATGGGAAACAAAGCTTCCAGGTAAACAAAAAAAATCTACAAAAACACATCCAGACTCATCACCATGCTAGGATCAGAGTCCACCTGAGCCGTCATATCCCATAGGTGATGTGTTATGGACCAGCCCTATGCACCCCACAAACCACATTTTATACTTCATCGACTAACCATAACACTGTTCTCCCAGAATCTCCCGCCAGGAATATGATCTGGAGTATCCAAGCATCTACCACATGTGCATACCCTTGGTGTTTGTTGTCATTAGTGAAAGACTTTCCTGAGGGAAGAATTCACTTCGCATCCCACTTCCAGAACTTATCTTTCTCAACACAGCCTAGCAGTAGGTGCCTGAGTGATATGTATTTTGACAGCATTTTACAGTATTTTAAGCTTCACAGTCTCCTTTATATATTTTTTGAATTTCCTTTTATATTACAACTAGTGACATTTAGGAAGATTCTGAGTGAAGACTCCATTAGTAAGCCAGGTGAAAGGATTCCTGTTAGTATTGGTGCTGCAGCTGCATTGGGGCACCTAACCCGAAGAAGGCTACCTTCAAGTAGAGGCTCATACTTGAAAGTAAGTCCTCATTTGTAAGAGTTGCTCAATTCTCATTTCTAAATGCAGGATGTTTCCTTTCAAGCTACCAATGTTTGTTTGTTTGTTTTAGTGATTCTTACCATTAGTCCTGCAGTTCATTCTGCATGGCTTTCTGAACGAAGGAAAAGAGGGATCTGAGATCTTGCAATTCTGATATGAGTTCCAGCTTCTGAGTGCACCTTTTGACTTTAGACCCTCTTTCCTGCTGAAAAGATCATTTTTTTATACATTGTTTTTAAATACAAGGCTAACTTCCTCTTTTGATTCAGTCTGAGCAGCTAAAGTCCAAGCTTCACCATCACATTATCTTAAAATAATAATAATTAATAATAATAAATCCAACCCCCAGCCAGGTGGTGGTGGCTCACGCCTTTAATCCTAGCACTTCGGAGGCAGAGGCAGGCAGATTTCTGAGTTTGAGGGCAGCCTGGTTTATAGAGTGAGTTCTAGGACAGCCAGGGCTACACAGAGAAACCCTGTCTTGAAAAAAAAAATAAAAATAAAAATAAAAAAATAAAATTCAACCCCCAAATTTTCTATGGGAGAAAAGTGGGAGCAGGTGGGTTAGTTAGCAGGGAGGCAGAGAATGGGATAGGAGGGTTTTCAGAAGGGATAAAATTTGCAATGTAAATAAAGAAAACATCTAATAAAAAAATCACCTAATTGGGGGGAAGGGAAAGAACTCATTATGAGGCAGAAGTTCTGGGTAGTGGGAGCAAATAGAAGAGGTCACTCACTTCAGGGAAGATGATAAGGGAGTATCCAGAGGGAAATGGAGGTGGAAAGTTAAGGCCAAAATACAACTTCTAGCCTACATTTATGTCCCAAATTTGTAACAATTGTTAAAAACATACTACCAGGTAAGCACTAAGTATCCCATATGTAAGTTTTAGAAGAACATTTAATGCTACAGGTATAATAATGCAATTATTGTTCTAATGCTAATCATGACAGTTGAGAGGCCCTGAGAGATTTGTTCATGTGTCAAATCTAGGCTAGAACACTAATTAGAATCTACAGAGCCTGTTCATTTCTAAGTAACGAGTAACCTGCACTGGCAATAATCTAAGAACTATGATGTATATCCCTCATAAGTTGTCTGCTTTTAATTTGTAAACTGTTAATATTCATTTCTGAGATTTTATGTATTTATTTTTTATATTTGAGAATTTCATTCAAGTCTGCAAAATATTTCCATAATTTCATCCTCTTTGTACCTCTCATGCCTGACCCACAAGCTTGCCTCAAATTTGTGATCTCTTCTGTATTTACTTTTGATCATGTGTATGCATACATACATACATACATACATGCATACATATGCATAGATTTTATTTCTATTTTTATTGTCTAATATACTATTTAAGTACTTTAACCTAAATTACCCACCAAAATTTAAAGATAGAAAGAATTATAGTAATGTCCTATGCTCTATGTCCTTTTATAAATAATGGAGGAATTTAATCTTATAGATGAATTAATTACATGGAACTAGGCACTAGCAAAAACAGAAAAAAAAAATCAGAATCCTGTCTCCTGTTCCTCACACCATCTTGGGGTCCTTTATGAATTTCATACCAGGGAAAACCCAATATTTGTCTTTCATGAATAGAAACATATAAACATGTAACCTAAATATTTTTTCCCTTTTCCTTTCAAGTCGTTGCTAGAGTGTGGCAATCTGCTCCCATCAGGGTTGAAAACACAATCCTTTAGAACTGTCAGGTGATCCAGACTGTGTCCTATCTCTTTTATTCATACCCTCTCACCATTCTTCCTCACGGCCTATCAGGTATTAGCATGCTACTTTTATATTAGACACAAGGAAAATGAATTTCTGTACTTACAGTGGTTCTATCTTGCCATGTGTCTTATTTTCCAGTTTGTCAAGGGTCCCATCAAAGGTAGACCAGTTTCAGTTTATAAGTGAAAATGTCCCATGTCCTAAGCTATTATAGAATCTCTGTGACAATTTGATCTTTACTGTATAATCTAGATGCTTGCTCGGAGTTGATCTGTTTGTACTTTTGTCAATATTACTAGCTAACATTATTGAGTGATTCATACCTGCCAAGTCCTCTACTAAATACTTCATGTGCTCTAATTCACTTAGTCCCCACAACAGTTCCACCAGGCAACTCAGTTGCTAGGTAGATTTACACCTCAGGGTCACTTGCCTAGAAAGTAGCAGCAGACTTAAATTGACTTTCTCTAGACAGTATTTGCTTAATTACTTCATAAAATTAAGTGTAAATTGTCAGCTTATTCAGCATATCTTCTGAAACTTTAGCAACAGAATGCTTAGGAAGTCTGTAAGTCATTGTGCATTTAACAAGGAGAGAAAATTTTCTTATTTTTTCTAATACACCATACAACCAAACTCTCTTGATTTTCCATATACCTGGCACATTAATAAAATATGAAAAAATTTATACCAGTGCTAATAAGAACTAGTGAATGATTTTGAAAACTAGATGGATACACTGAAAATATATCTTTTTCTATAAATAAGTTCATCATTAATAATGATGTTGTAAATTCATGCTCATTCCAGTTTTGCATCATTTTTCAGAGCTCCACACTCTAAGGGTATTAATAGCTCAAAATAGTGTGAATAAAAATGATTGTTATCTTGAGTGTGGCAGAAGATTGGAGAAGGCATAAGTAGGAATCTACTTCCATGATTTATACTAAGCACTCATACAACTGAGGTCCAAATAAATCATAAAATGTTGGCTCCTGTGGTGTTATTAAATTCCTTGTAGTCTGCAAGCATTGATCATTAGATACCCTTGGGTTTTTGTTTCATTCAAATGGTAGAAAGATATGAATTATATGTCATGTCAGTTTCATGATCAAGGCTTATAACAAGGACCTTTCATTACAGCTAATAGGTATGTCAGGTAAACTGGATTTAAATTACACATCCAGATGTTGGGGAATGCCCAACTTTTTGCAAACCAAAAATGTACACTTTATTTATGTCAGGAGACTTTTTGATTTCATTTTAACACATTTTTCATTACTAAACAACTATGTTAGGAATGATCACTGGTTTTATACTCACTAGTGATAACTGTGGCTGCACTCATGGTTCTTAAAGATTTACAAGATTGCATGCTCAAAACCTATCTGTCTAGGAAGCATATATTAAAAGAGTTCATAGAAATAAATTTCTTTTAAGAAACATATTAATAGAAGTAATGGGATTATGGGTAAAGATAAAAACATTTTCCTACTTCCAAATGCTTGTTCTCTTTACACATAGTGTTTATGCTCTATGTGAAAAGCTGATTGCAATTTACTTACACTGTCTATTTTACATGAATACCAACATGAAACACAGCTAAACTTCATTGTTTCCATCAATGAATAATGAACAAATCTGAACTGATGCATCTTCTGTGTGATTCTTGACCTAATTCATTTTTGGGTTTTATAACTTCTGGCCCCCCAGTTCCTATTTTGCATAGATGTTTAGCGTAAGGTAATCAATCAGAACATTGCATATTCTATAATGACCATGTAATTGGCATCGCCTTTTCATTATTTCTGTTCCCCTA
This sequence comes from Montemys delectorum, assembly GCA_019843815.1. Lineage (NCBI taxonomy): Eukaryota > Metazoa > Chordata > Mammalia > Rodentia > Muridae > Montemys > Montemys delectorum. The sequence continues at coordinate 1,123 of JADRCD010173129.1, read as the reverse complement.
CAGAGCTCACAGATACATTGCTCACTTTGAACATGAAACTTACGACTTTGGGAAGAATGTAGGGCAAAGTGAAAAATAACTATTCATTCTTGCTTCTGGCATCATTGTTTGGTTTCAGGAGAAACAATTACCTAGCAGTTGTTGATATATGCACCCACTTTTCAAAGCTCTGTGAAATTACAAAAGATGGCTAGCAATTCATTAAATCTTACCTGATTTCTCCTGGGGAAATAGTAATGTGGATTTGGGTTTTCGTAAAAAGTGGTCAATGTTCTCACGTATCTGTGGATATCATTAAGTGTCAATATTAGTCATTATCATATATGTCATGGCTGACAATTTTGCTTTCTCTAGTGACCTCAGTGACCTATGGATAAGGTACTCCCTAACAAGGGCACATGAGCTCCTTCCAGATCAAGGGAATTATTTTGCTAATTGCCTTAAGGATAGTATGGACGTATCTAATGTATTTACAAAAAATTATTCAGGTGATATATGAGTTCTCCCATAATATACTGATGTTGACTAATTAACCCTTGCTCTGGACTCACACACTTACCATGTTGTACTCTTGCATTTTTTGTTGCTGGAGGTTTCATACCAGACAGTAAAAACAAATGAGATCAGAATTTGTTTCTCCTTCTAAATTCTATCATCTGTCATCTGAAATGCAGTTGTTTTTGTCACGTTTGCCTGTGAAATTATTAATGCTGGTGTGACTGAATAAAACATGTCATTTGTATCTGAAGTAGTAATATAAAATCCCAGAGGAATGATGGGTTGCTGGAAAGATAATTGGTATGCGTAGGATATCTTAATTTATCATATTAAGAAATTTGTTTCTAGGCTTTCAATCTCTGTTCGTGTACACTGACTACACATAATGGCATAGCCAACTTTTGAATTGAAAACTGATTTTTTTTCAGGATAATGTGGTTTTCTTCTGTGACTCTTGTGTAGGACTAAAAGAAGAATTATGCATAGTTGGTTGGAATTAACCAAAACACAGTTCAAAATACAGCAAGCTATAGAATTAGTTTTCACAGTGAGGTATGCTGAAAATGAATGCAATACGTAATAGGATCAATTTTAAAGGTGTCCCTGAAATATCTGTCTCTGGTTA
>JADRCD010173123.1:0-16460 GCA_019843815.1 Montemys delectorum | reverse complement strand
AAAAAAATAAAAGTTGACAATAAAGTTATGAAAAAAAACTCATAGAAATTTTATTTAGGTAAAAGTATTGGGAGAAACATAGGGAAAACTAGCAACAGTCACGATTCTAACTTATGCTTTTAGAATATCGACATTAATCTTCACCATTATAAGATTGACTGTGCATAGTCAGAAGTGTTTCACTGTGCTATATATCCTTTTTAAATTTTTAATCTATATCCTTAATCTATAAATGCCCAGAACTTTGCCATCTTTAATAAAGGAATGGTTTGTCCCTTAGAACACACACACACATAGTGTCCCTGAGGTAGAGAGGGTGGGGTGGCAGGCATGGGGAGGGGGGAGGCAACAGGGGTTTGTTCTTGTTGGTTTTGTTTATTTGTTTGTTTATTTGTTTGTTGGAGGGGAAACTGGGAAAGGAGAAATTTACATGTAAATAAAGAAAATATCTAATTTAAAAAAAAAAAAAAAAAAAAAACCTCCTTGATCCCTTGGCTTAGTGAGATGATTGCACTGCCAGTAACTTAGCATTCTTCTTCATTACTTTGGGCAAAAACCTTCTCCCCTCTTTACTTCCTGTCTGTCCTCTTCCTCTTTACCCTTATCACAACTTATGCTAACCTACTACTTACTGTGACGGCATCACTATAATTTTCATGTAGGCCATAACACACAGAGAATTCTGCTCAGTTTTTAGTCAAGCATAAGACACACTGGTAAACTACATTAAATTTACTAGGACTGTAATAGGACCTATGTTCTCAAGGAGATTTAATGCAAAGAAACACCAAACAACAAAATTACTGATAAACATTCTTGTGAAGCTCAAGGCAATCTGGGGGAACATATAGAAACATCATCCGTATGTTTATCTAATGTTTCAAAAATAAACATCCTCATAAATATTTTTCAAGATGATCCTACACTTGGGGTGGTATTTCTTCATTTAAAAAAAAAATTGGGACGTAAATAATGAAAGTGTGCTACGCTCATGTATGAAATGATTGACCAAGTGTCCTGAAAGTTATTCAGTAAAGAGCCTGAGCCTGCATCCAATTGTTATAACCCTCTGTCTTCTCATCAGTCATCATGTCACAATATGTGCCATTCAAAGTCCTGGCAATTCTAATTCCATTAAAGTGGCAGGATCTGCTTCAAGATAGAGCAAATAATTTGATAAGCAGAAATTAGCAGACAGTTTTAAATGAATATAGCCTCTAAAACCCAATGTATGGCATGCGGGACTTGTTGATTCTTGAGTTTCTCAGTGGCAGAAATAGGACAGTGAAATCAACTACGTGTGATAGCCCATTTGAAGTTATAAATACTCTATCCATTTGAGATGCTTGACATATTCAAATGCATCTAACTATGACTGCAGCATTTTGTAAATAGTCAAGAGCCAGAAATAATTTAATCATGTAAATAATATATCAGTCTCTAGTCTTAATTGGCAAATTCAGAGACAATCTTTCAGTGAATGATAAGCATCTGAGCAAGGGAAATGGAGCTTTTACACTCTTGTGCCACACAGAAGTGTTTACTTGAGAGGCTTTAGAACTTCTGCCCTGCTCCCTCTACCCAGTCCCATTTCTAATCCTCAACAGCGTGTATCACCACCAGACTTACACTGTGTCATATTTTTTACCATCTGCCTCATCCTTCTAGAACTGTAATTCTCTACAGGGTAGAATTCTGTCACTTGTTGTCATGTGTTGTCATTTGGTACTTCTTGTGGAGAATCCTGTGAGTGCTAGCAGCACCTAATTGGGGGAGGACACAGCTGCTGTAGTACCATGGGCTACATTGTATAGAAAGGCACAATCCCACATGGATTATCTAGCCATATGTATATTCCAGAGGATGAAGAAACTTGCTTCATAATTAAAGGCCTGAAAATAGGGATCCTCTATTATACTGGATAAGTTTCTATCACATATGAATAGAGGGATAGTGTCAGAGAACAAAGAAGCCAGATGTTCAATATCTGTGTAAATAGGTCAGGTAAGAATACTAAAGCAATTCTCAGGGACAAGTACATGTTGAAAATTCTCCTCTAGTTTCTAAGCACATATTCTGCTCAAAGTAAAAAAAAAAATGGCAACGTGTTATTAATGTCTTGAATTTAAAAATACTTTATATAGAAGATAAGTACATAGATGTGCATAAACATAAGTATAATTGAATATTCAACCTATAATGCTGTGGTAATTTTCCAGATCTTTTTCACAATTTAACTCTACATTTCATAGAAGAGTTATCTAATCACACTAGGAAAAAAGAGAAGAAAAAACAAGTTATGCGCATATATTTTTATAGACTACACATTTGTAGATAATTGTTTCCTCAATTCTCTTAGAGATTATTTAACTATCAGCTTCCAAAATATCCTGGTAGGAAAATATACTGATGTTTAATACATTTGGCATCACTTAATTTTTGAACAGCCACTTCTTCCACAACCCACCACCAATCTACTTTCACATCTGTATTCAAGGGAGAGGAAGTTGTTGAAAATGTTTTGCTGACAAAAGCAAAAAAACAGATTTTTTTTCTTGCCAACGCTACAGAGCAAATGGAATCATGATTTCATTGCATATTGTTCTTTTAAAACTTGCTCATTTTTTTCTTCCCAAAGATATTTGGAAGATATTGTTTAAGTACTGATCTATTCAAACATGTCAAAGAATGATACTTCTAGTGGTCATTCTAAATACTAGGTTCCTTAATATCACATTGCCTATATTGTTTATTTGTATGTTTTCCACTTAGAAGATACTGATGATTTACTATGAAAAACTTGATGATGCATTAAAGGCTGATTTGGCAAAGATTTAATTATAAAAAATGGTACTCTCTGCCAAACAGTATAACTATACAGTTATACAGAACTCTGTTCTCTGTACAGAACTGTAACATTTAACATTATATAATTTTATAATTGAGAGCATCATAAATTTATTATATTTGTGTTTTACATAAAACGTACATGTAGACTTTTGCTGCCGACTCCATAAAAGAAACCACCTGTGTGTATATGTGTCATTTATCCCTGCAGTTTTAAACCTAAAGCTTCTACTCTTTTTCATCACATGCTCCTTACTGTTGATCTTGAGTTGGGGACTCTTATGTGTTTTGTTTCCTGAATTAAGATGAGCTCAGATGAAGATTAACCCTCCCTTTCTCTTCTTCCTCAAGTTCTTAGTGCAGTAAGATTTTGATCTTGGTCCACTTAGTAGAAAAGCAATAAAATAGCTTATGGCCTGTATGAGAAATAAATAAAATAGTTTTGGCAACTAAATTGGCCATTGATCAAGAGGCACCGTTTTGTTCTTTATCTTTCCTTTTTCTTTCTTTCTTTCTTTTTTTTTTTTTTTCTGTCTATGTAGCCCTGACTGTTCTGGAACTCACTCTGTAGACCAGGCTGGTCTCAAACGCAGAAATCTTCCTTCCTCTGCTTCCCAAGTGCTGGGATTAAAGACGTGCACTACCACTGCCCAGCTGCTTTTATATTTCTTAAGGTGAGTGGTATTGCTCAATGAACACATACTTTCTAAGATCTGTTTGAAATGTAGAAAAAAATCCTAGAAAGTTGAAGAATCACTACCTAATCTACACTTCCAACCAACGATATGACATAAAAGTTAATTGCATTATGACTCTAACAGGTTATTTTTGCTATAACTTTTAATTCAGAGCTCTTTCTCAAGCCTCTCCCTTCATCATTTTAATACTTATGTCCAATCTTATTCTCTCAAATAGTAGTAAATTTCCCAGATATCTGTTTTCTTTCTTCTTCATTTCTTGTTGTTCTTTCCTTTCTGTTTTGGCTTGTTTCCTTTGTGTTTCACCACATTACAATTCCCCTTGTTTATTTTCTTGTTTCAAGAATGTTCTCACATAGATATATACACATATACATACATACATTGAAGTGGTAAAAGTAAAGGGTCCAAGATGATTATGTATGGAAAGAGTAATCATCAATGCTGGTGAGAATATGGGGAGAGAAGCACACTTATCCAGTGCCACTGGGCACTTAAACTAGTGCAGTCAGTACGGAAATAAGTGAAGAGGTTTCTCTAAAATTAAAGTGGCACTTCCCCATGACACAGCTATATCACTTACTCCCAAACATATGTCCAAATAATTCAACATCCAACCAGAGAGATTCACAGTAGTAAGGAAATCAAACTTTGATATCCTTCAGCATAAAAAGTTGGTCACGAAAAGGTATAATTTTATCCAGCTATTAAAAGAGATGAACTTTGTAGAAAAAGGTATCAGACTTAAAATAATTTTATTAAACTAAGTGAAATCCATTCAGAAAGACAAAAAATAGAATGTTCCCTCTTAGATGAAAAGTCTAAAACTTAATGTTCGTATGTATGCTAATAAGCAGTTGGAAGAGAAATGACTGCAAAACAAGATTGGAGACTACAAGAGGGGAAGGAATAAAGTTGCAGGACAGATGTAGTCTGTGATAAAGAAGAAGAGAAAAGATTTCTGAGGGGGGTACTGGAGACAAAAAGAACATAAAGGAGTAACAAAAATAGATTTATTTAAAACCACATAATGTAACCTTAATTTAATAAAAATAAAATGAAATAGTAAATAAGAGGACTATCATATATTACAACTAACAATGTTAGTTCCTAGTTAAGGGACAGTGAAGCATACCTGTCAGAACTTACTTCAGCACTTTTTTCTTCATGTCAGTGGTTATATTGGAAAAGAAAGTTAAAGTCTCATAGATATCTAATAACTTTGAATTCGTACAGCAACCCTTTTATCTCCCTTGCAGCTACCTCTGGAATAGGCTTTTCAATGTGATTTCTGCATGTGGTTTTGTGTGGGGGGTGTGAGTGGTGTGTGTGTGTGTGTGTGTGTGTGTGTGTGTGCGTGTGTGTTGTGTTGTGTTTATGTGTGTGAGATTTACTTTTGGGAGAGATCTTAGTATACTGTCCAGGCCAGCTTGGAACCTATTCTGTATTCCAGAAAATCTTTCAACTTGTGCTTCTTTTCTCCAAATCTTGTCTTGAGTATCTGAGATCATAGGCTTGCATCACCAGGCCTCACTTAAAATACATACTCCTAATTTACATGTCAGATGAATAATGTTCTCATAGAAACACAAAAGTACATACATGCATTCTAATAAAGGTTTGTTACTTGGCACTGCACACTACTGATTTGCTATTTAATATTATTTGTGACCTACTGAGCCTGAGGTCACAAACATGTTAGACATTCTCTACGACTGAGTCATAACGCCAGACCTATTAATCACTTTACATACCTGAACTTGTCAAAAGAGTTTTTTTTTCCACTACTGCAGTTCTTAGACACACATATGAGACAGAGTATCAGTACGTCTGGATTCTGGATTCTGTAGATGCAAGTTGTGATTTTGTTTAATGAAACTATGAGCTAATAAAATATTACCTAGTTTATTCTTGTTTAATATTCTTGTTTAATATTGTTTTAAGAGCCTCTAAATCTGAAAATGACGTTTCACTTTTTAAGACTTTATGGACATATAAAAAACTTACAGCCGTTGACAATAAATTACAAATAATTATGTGAACATCGACTTAATTGTCATCAAAGCATTGTTCATTAGCTATATCATTGCTGCCTCTAACCATCACATACACAACATCATCTCCTCTAACTCTGGCTATGAAAAAACTCATTAAAGGTGAAGTGACAAAAATTTACAAATATTATATTTCTGAACAAATATTTTCAGAAAAACAATCCGAGAAACAGAATATACCACTCTGTGATTGATATTTTGTTTGGTGATGAGAAATTGCAGTAGTCTCCCTCTCTGTCAGTTTTTGCTACTGTTTTCTTCTCTTCCTTTATCCCTCACTCCAACCTTCACTCCATCCCCTCTCCTTTTCTTTGCTGTTCTACTTCAATGACTACCACATTCTCCTGACCAGAAAATGCTACCCTGATTCCACTCAGCCCTTTTTATGTTAGAGATTGTAAACTGAAGGCTAAGGGGTGGCCTCTCTCAGGAGGTCCCTACTCTGACCTCTCCATAGGATCCTACTATCCCCACCCTAAGGAGATTAATTTTCTCCAAAATATGTCATAGAATCTAGGATTACACTTTTTTAATAAGTCCCTAAAGTCTAACTTTCAAAGTCACTTTCTCTGCTGTTCCTTGAGAACTGGTAATCCAGAAGAGTCATCCCCTATTGTCTGGAGGAAGAAATGTTTCAAAAACTAGAATGTCCAGATAGACAGTCTATTCTGGGATTCCCCATGGTCTGAAGAACATAACTCCTTGTGATGGTAACTTCTGTGGGACTGTTGATTCCCATCAAATCTAAACCAAAAAAAAAATTGTCTCCCTTCGTCTTCTAGTTTTCCTTTCTGAATGTTCCCAGGTCACAGAAAATAGTCATTAAACAAAAAAAAAATTTTCTCTCTTCCACTTATCTTTTGTTATAGGAAAGTTGTACAAAGCCTAATGATACAAAAGTTTTTGCCAGTACTACAACTCAGTATTTCAGGGCCTGACAATATTATAAAATAATAATTAACAAGCAAATGTTTCACTTAGCTAATAAAGACACAAGCTGAAATATATGTAAAAATGTTATGAAATAGAAATTTATTCATATATAAAATACCCACCCTATTTGTATTAAGTCAAACATATACTATAATTTCATAATTACTACTTTCTTTACATACTCCTCAGAACAATCAGTCAAAGAATTTCAATTATTTCAAAGCAGCAAAATGAATGTTTAAGAATGGCTTCCTAAAAATCTGAATGACAGTGCCTATGTGTAATAATAAAGTGCAAATGTATAAAGAAATAAAACATGTGAAGATAAATACATAAATTAGATTATATGCATACATATATACACACATATATAGATGCATAGAATAAAACAGAAATGTGGAAACCACATACTTTCCTAATTAAATGTATAATCACGGATGCTGGTACATGTTACTGATGCTAAATAGTTTTTACTTTAATGAGCCATTTTAAATGAAACAGTTGCCTGCAATTAAACATCTGCAATCCAAGGAAAGCTAGCCTACTCTGTATTCTGGCTGCCAGAATTACAGTGTATTTCTCTGCAGGACAATGAAGAGAAAGGATAATTGTAGTTATAACATATACATCTTTAGTGCTCTATGGCTGGAAGACTGTGCAAAACAAGCCTTGCTGATATATTTAATTGCACAATGATAATAAATGGTTGTCAAAAGAGTTGCCTTTAATGCATCCATATTGCATTAGCAATATCACCAAGCAAATATTCCCAGGGAACCTATGTCAGCATGGAATGAGCATGAAAAGAAATGGTGAGTGACTCACTTTACTTAGTCCTCTACTATGTGGGGTCACAACAAAGGGTTGAGATGACTAACATTATGCCAGTCTTGATCTGATGACAATCTCAGCTTCTTCAAATAGTTGGATGAATATCAACAGCATTTTACTTATCACAGATGACTCAATCAACAGTAGGTCCACAATTCTCATGCCTTACTGTACATATTACTACTCTCTTGTTATACCCAAGGAATTGCATCCTGACAAGTAATTTGTGCAAGCCCACACAGTTACTGTATAACTGGTTATCAGAGTGTTAAACTGTGTCTAGTTTACTTTAAAGCTCTTACCCTCTTTATTACTATTGTAGTTAATTTCTTTCTTAATTTTTGAAAACAATATTTTTTTAAATTAGGTATTTTCTTTATTTACATGTACATTTTCCCTTTCCCAGGTTCCCCTCCAAAACAAACAAACAAACAAAAACAAGAACAAACCCCTTTTGCCTCCCCCTTCCCCATGCCTGTCACCCCACCCTCTCCTACTTATTGGCCCTGGCATTCCCCTACACTGGGGCACAAAACCTTCACAAGGCCGAGGTCCTTTACTCCTATTGATGATCGAATTTGCAATCCTCTACTATATACCTGCTGCCAGTACATTCAATCCAATATTTTTATTAGAAATGTAGATATAAATACTTTGATTCAGGCAAGTTGGTTTGCCTCTGCAATCACCCTTCTCAAAATGTACAATGCCATGTTGTTTATGTAATTAAGTGACGATGTCAAATATGTTAAATGGTAGTGCATACTCCACAGTCTGAGCTATTATTTTAATTAGTTGTTGACAGTTTATAAATTACTTAATTTTTATGTGCTTGGTATCTATGAGGAGATAACAATATTAATTTGAAATATCATTGTTTGCCTTCCAACTTAGAATCCTCTAAGTACTCCCATAAAATAATCCACTCATATTTCTTGTCCTTTGAGACAAGGTCTCCCTGTGAACTATAGGCAGTTCTTGAACCCTGTGGCTCATTCATCTACCAATTACTGTGACTACAGCATGTGGACAAGTACACTGTTTTGAAATACAATATTTCTACATGTGAGTGGGCAATTAGGGACAATTAATTCATAACCATTTGCACATGGTTCTTTTTTATTAGGTTTGATTCATTAGATTCTGCTTTGCGTTTACCTCCTTGCACATTTGCCTCAAATACAAATAGATAACCCCCAATTATTCATGGTCCCCAACTTCGCTTCATGCGTTAAAATGTTCATGTCTTACTAGCCACACCCCATACCAATCTTTCCTTCACATTCTCACTTCTTCTTTATTGTTCTATTTTGCACTATATGCAAAGCCCTGTGCGAAGTATATCAAGCATCCATTTCAGCAGAGAAACCCTGAAACCACAATTTTAAATAACACTACTATACTCCCAAGAAAATTAAAAATTAGACCAAAAAAAAGCATTTAAAGAAAAAAATGGTTGAAAGAAATGAGTGACAATAGAGATGACTATTGTACATCATGTAAGCGAATGGAAGCACAGGAGCCAGTAATAGGGTTGGCTGCCCACATGGATGCTTCACAAGTCCTGTCATCATAGAATGTTAAGCAGGCCAAGATGATCATTAAAAGAAAAATGTTTTCTTCTTATTTGTTGTTGTTGCTTTTACCTAATGTCCTGTTCTGTTTTGTCTAGTTATATTTTACCTTAAATTATAGTTGTGTTAAAATATAGTTGACTGTGTTATCAAAACATAGAGCATATAAATATGAGCTGTTCATTTTATGCTGATAGGCATGTTTGGATGAATTCATGTATTGAAATGTGAAACTAAGCTTAATTCTAAATTAAGTAAATACGTGATTAACTGTAAAAATATGAAAATGAGTTAATAAAAATTAACTGTAAATTTTAACCGTAAGATAACAATCTGAGACATATAAAAGGTTAGGTAGTAAAAAAAATACACAGTTAAGTAAAATATTTTTTTAAAATTATAATCTGACAGTGTTCAAAATATGTAATAGGCTTATGTTCAGTTTAATTCAAGCCACATGTGTAAAAGTTCAAATGCAATGTTATTTGTCTTCCTTTGTCATCTGAGTCCTAAGTTGTTGATAAATAAAAAGAAAAGAATATTAAAAACTACAAGTTTTTATTTCAATACACCACATACTCACTGTCTTTCATCATCTATATTATGTTCATTCTTCATTGTATATAAGACGAGAAATTTGACCAAAAAAAAGACAATCATGCCTCTAAAATCCTAAAAATGGCATAATTCACTGACACTTCCTGTACATTATTCACACATACATTCATCATTACTTAGTTTTTGCAGTATGTTACAATGTGTATATCACCTGATTTCTACCTATATAAATTCCTTCCTTAATTTGTAAGCATTCCAGATTAGCGTGCCTCTCAAGACTTTAGCTCCAAATTTAGCACCTCTGAAGGGGTTTGCATGCCCATAGGAAGAACAACAGTATCAACCAACCAGACCCTCCAGAGCTCCCAGGGACTAAACCATTAACCAAAGAGTACACATGGAGGGACCCATGGCTCCATCCCCATATGGAGCAGAAGACTGCCTTATCTGGCATCAATGGGAGGAGAGGCCCTTGGTCCTCTGGAGGCTCCAGTGTAGGAGAATGCTAGGTCAGTGAGGCAGGAATGGGTAGGTAGTTGGAGAAGCACCCTCAGAAGCAGTGGGAAGAGGAATGGGATAGGTGGTTTGCAGAAGGGAAACCTGGAAGGTTTTATTTACATTTGAAATGTAAATAAATAAAATAACCAATATTAGCTCCTATCAAAATCACAAATGTTGATGCTCTTTGCTATTATAATTCACCCTGTTTGTAAGTCTATTGTACTGGTTTCCTACCCAAACAAGCTTTAACCAACTCATGCATTTAAGTTTATTGTGAACGTAAAACAGTCTCAATTGCGTTATTTAAAAGCATTCCTTAGCTTGTTAGAAACCTCTGCTATAACGGTTTGAATCAATAGATTCTATCTTTGTACTAGGAAGGCTTGATTTTTCTATTAGTCATATAGACTAATCAAACATTGGCATTGTTCACGAGGATTTTCTCTGGACACTGTTTGCATAAGAGGTTATCAAATACATGAGGGTTATTTTCAAGTGTTTCTATGAAAATAAAATTACAAAATTTATATAAGAGCAAGCCTAGTATTGCTATAACTTACAGCATTTTCTTTTAACTAAAAAATGCAGTGGTAGTTTGTTAAATTAACTGACTTTAAAGGATCATTTCTTAGTTAACTTCTATAAAAATAGGTTCTGTAAAAAATCATCATGCACATCCATTGTGAAAAGCAAATAAAATATCATATATATAAAGTTATACAGTTAAAAAAAGATGCTGTAGCTAAGGTAACAGTGTAAACAAGTAGTCACCAAGTCTTCCTATGATAAAGCTGTCTACAGAACAACTCAAATAGTTTGTTTTCTGAGTAACCTATCCACAAACCTAAAAAGAAAATGTTTTCACTATTTTAAGTTAAAAAATATCAACATATCTATTGTCTCAAAATGGCAGGACAAATAGAAATACTTAACTTCTCACTGCTTAAAAAATACTTTCCACAGTTATGCAGCAATGCCATTTCTTGTTACGTTAAGATTAGAGAAATATTTCAGGAATTATAATAGCAGCGACTTACATTTTACCAGTTGTATAATATCACAGACCTAGAGCCATAGAGCCTCCAAAATATGTTGAAATCAACTATTCAAATAGATTTTGATGAGTTTTTTTTAAACCTCTTCTGTGGAGAAAAGCCCTAACATCTGAGAAAAGAAGTCAAGCATTGCCAAAATTCACTGGGAAGGACCACGTGTACTACATGAAAGAACAGCCCTTTAATCTGTGCATGACTGTCACCTGTAGAGTGCTACAACTCTAATCATTGTCTTAAAACATCACCAAAAATAACTCCACAGAGAAAAGAAAAATACCTATACAAGATAATGTTGGAGGTTGTAGTAGCATAGCAAAAATGTCTATACTCTCATATAGACTTTCGGTAGAATTTAAAAAAAAAGAAACAAAAGGCATATCTAGCTTTCTTGAATCCTTTAGGGCATATGGATATGTTAAGGAAATTTAGGATAGTCTTAAGGGAAAGGGGACAATGCTCACTGTCTCAGACAGTGTTCTCCTTTTCTGAGATATTTTATTCATTGTCCATATAATGTATTATGTTGCCTTAAAAGGTTAACATATTCCCCTTTTGCATATGTTTTCTTCTCACCCAGAGCCAGGTTCTAATTTTCCAAATGCAGAATGTGTGCTTTGATGATCTCTCACTAAGGTTTCCATGCTTTGTCATACTCTCACAGGCACAGTTGTTTTGCCATGTAAAACAATCTGAAATGTGATCAAATCTAATACCAAAAAGGATGTTGATTATACTTTATTATCAAGACTGAAGAGTTTTCAGAGCAGGTGAGGGTCTTATTAACCGTTGTGCTATTTAAAAATTAAGAATATACAGGGCAAAGGTGAACACATCCTAAACAAAATAAAACAAGCCTGTAGCCACCATAAAAGTATATCCAAGGTTTTAAAAAGAAGATGATGTAGAAGTTACACACCTATCTGGAGAATGCATATGCTCTCACATTTTTCTACCTTATAAGGAACCATTCCATATCATCTAGATTACAGTAGAAATATAACTATTCCATGATGGCAAGTTTTCTTTTACTTAATGGATCTTTTAATGTGTTAGACATAGCATGTTTTTCTCTAACCCCTAAAAAACAAAACAAAACAAAACAAACAAAAAAACAAAAAAACAATCAAGCAAACAACAAAAATTCACAGTCGAGAGATTTCAAGATTTTAAAATTTGGCACTAGCTCAGATTGTCTCCAAAAAAGTAAAACCTGCACACACACACACACACACACACACACACACACAAACACACACAAACACACACAAACAGAGGCACACACACACAGACACACACAGAGACACACACACACACATAGGCACACACACACAAACACACACAAACAGAGGCACACACACACACAGACACACACAGAGACACACACACACACACATAGGCACACACACACAGACACACACACACACACACACACACACACACACACTAATGATCTTCTTGACTGCTATAGTTCCTCTACAAGTATACAAAGTCTGTAACACATAGTGGAAGTAAAAGGTTAGTATAATGGTTTGAATGAGAATGGGCCCCAATTGACTGACACATATATTTAAATGCTAGTCACCAATGAGAGGAACTATATGAGAAAGATTAGAATTTGGAGTAAGACTAATGTTATTGGAATAGGTGTGCCCTTGTTGGCTGAAGTGTGTCTCTGAGGTTTCAAAAGCCCAATCTCTCCTTCTGTCTGTGTCTCTCTCTCTCTCTATATATATATTTATATCTCTATCTCTGTCTGTCTCTGTCTCTCTCTCTGTCTCATTGTCTCTCTCCGTGTCTCTCTGTCTCTCTGTCTCTCTCTGTCTGTCTCTGTCTCTCTGTCTCTGTCTCTGTCTCTCTCTCTCTCTCTCTCTCTCTCTCTCTCTCTCTCTCTCTCTCTGTCTCTCTCTATATTTATATCTCTATCCCTGTCTGTCTCTCCTGTCTCTCCTGCCTACAGATCAATATGTAATTCTCACCTACTGCTCCAGTGCCATGGCTCCCTGCATGTGGCCGTGTTCCCTGCCAGGATGATAGTGAATTAAATCTCTAAATATGTAATTAAGCCTCAATTCAATGTTTTCACTTATAAGAGTTGCCTTGAGCCGGGCAGTGGTGGCGCATGCCTTTAATCCCAGCACTTGGGAGGCAGAGACAGGCGGATTTCTGAGTTCGAGGCTAGCCTGGTCTACAGAGTGAGCTCCAGGACAGCCAGGGCTACACAGAGAAACTCTGTCTCAAAAAAAAAAAAAAAAAGAAAGAAAGAAAAAAAGAAAAAAAAGAAGAAATGTAGAAAAGAGTTGCCTTGATCATTGTTTCTCCTCCCAGCCAAATAATGACAAAGACAACTAGTAACTTTGCTACCAGACTCCACAACCTGGAGCTGTGACTGGTTTTGAATCTCTGACAAATATTTGCAAAGTGTCGGTAAAGATTATATTGTTCCCCCTGCACACACATATTCATACCTAAGGCTAAAGAAATATTGACGAAGAGGGAATAAAGACAACGGATTAGCAGGGGTCTATGTGGCTATGAGATTGTGTCCCTTAGTAATAACAGAAGCTAAGCCACAAACTCACCAATATGACTGCCCAAATGTGAGCTGAAAAAGAATAACCCCAAAATTTATGACGAACTGGACAGGGAAACGCCTACAAGGCCTTAACCCTACACAAGACTACTGGCACCTGAGGAAAGCTGAGAGCAGGAGAGGTGGTGTTCCTCAGAGAAGAGCGCACCACTGGTTCTCCAGCGCCAAAGGTTCAGCCCTAAAAACATAAATACACACAGCATTATATCAACTGGACAGGTTATATTTAGGAATGTATACGTATATGCGTACATATATATGTATGCCATGTATACGCATGGAATACCACCTATTAAAAGAGATCATGAATTAGAAAGAGATCAGGGAGGGGTACATGGGAGGATTTGGAGTGAAGACAAGGAAGGAAAAATGTTATAATTATAATTCAATAATTGAAAGATAATTTAAAAGTGGCTATTAAGAAGGAGCTGGAGAGATGGTTCAGTGGCTAACAGCACTGGCTGCTCTTCCAGGGGACTCAGCGTCAATTCCCAGCACTCACATGGTGGCTCACAACTGTCTACAACTCCAGGTTTCATGGTAATTCTGAAGGCACTAGGCATATATGTGCTGGCCAGACATATATGCAGGCTAAAATTCTGTACATGCAGTATAAATAAACACATATATAAATACATAAATAAATATATAAATTATAAAAAGTATGCTTTTTAAATCTTTTAATTCAAAGTGTATATTCAAGTTATTTTAAGAGCACTTAGAAGTTAGTATTAAACATATGATATATAATTCTGAAAGTTCTTTTAGCAAATAACATGAAATCTTAACTTTAAAATCAATACTTCTTGCTTGAACCAATTTGTTTTTTTCTGTTTAATCCCACTGTTGGTATTTTTTTTCAAGTCATACCAATTTTCCACTAATTCTTTTGTTTTTTGACTTTGATATTTAAAGTAAAATATTTGGCAACTCTTCTTTGAGAACCCCGTATCCTCAGGCTCAGGCATATCTTTCTCCAGGCTCCAGTGTGTCTTTCTTCCTGAGTGCCTTTCTTTCTCTGAATGCTAGCACTTAAAATCAAGTGAAAATCTCTTAACAAACTGAATCTGATGAAAAAAAAAAAAAAAAAAAAACGGAACAAAACAAAACAAAAACGTGTTTAAATACATTGAATGACTTCCTTAATTGTGTAACACCTAATGAAGTCTTGGGACTTTATTTTCTTAAATGCTTTTGTTTGTTTATTTATATTATTCTGAAATTTCCAATTAGAAAATCCAAGCATATAGGAGAACAGATGGATTCAGTGATCCCATCGATACCTGACCTGCTGTTAGCTTTGGGTATCCACTGGGAGAAAGAGGTGTAATGGTTTTCTTTCTTGTTTGTTCTTTATTTTGATGATGTGACCCCAGTAGGACAGACCTGACACCAGACTGAGTCCAGTCCAAACTATTTGACAACACAGACTAGACTCCACAGAGAAAAAAGGAAATAATTTAAAAAGCATAGTCTCAAATATGTGAGAAAAGATGGGAGAGTAGAGAGAGTGGTAAGGAGAGGCATTGTGTGTCTGTTTGGGGAGGGTGGGTAACTATGTTCAAAATGAACAAAATTTTCAATTTAAAAATAGTGTAACAGATTACAATGCTTATTTGAAAAAAATAAAGTGAGTTTGATCTTCTTCTTAAAATGGTCATTATCTTTTAAGGAATAAAAGGATAAAACAATAGTAATTTCAGAAATTACATAGAAGATAGTGATATTGAGGTATGATTCAAAATCAGTATAATGTGAGGTCTAAAACAATAGGTATTAAAGGCCATAATATTTATGAGCTATCCTGTAAGTTATTTTCCTATGAGATTGTATACTTAGCCAGAAAAGCAGAAGTCTAATATCATTTATGTCTTCTCTCTGTACCACAATGAGTCAAGTTTGAATTTATATTCCTGATTATTCTTTATTACATAAGAACTATTATACATCTGGACATTTTTTAATTTTATTTAATCATTACTGATGTGACTACTTGATGTGAGACTTCTCAGTTGTGATCAGAGTCCAACTGCCTTTGAGATGACTTCAGTTTGCTGCCAATGCACTGACAGCTATGGTGAATTTTCTAATGCAGGCTATTGTAAAATATTTCTGAAAGCAACCCATTTTCAAGTCCCTGGCAACTGGTTTATTAGAAAACATGCTGATAGTTATTTCACAATCTATTCATGTGTGTGGTATTTCTGAAGTATTTTTGTCCCAGATGTTGCAATGAATAAATTTTTCATTTTGTCCACATGACTCATAACTGAGTTCTATGACATCTTTAATAGAGTGGTGAATGCTTTTGTTCTTGTCTCTGTTTGAAAACTTTACTTCTTCAATTGGTCTCTCTGGAACTATAATCTTGGGAACAAGAGGAAAGTTTACACTTGTTCTTCTCCATCAGTGGATTCTGTAGTTGGTGGCTATACTCCATGCACTTGAAGTACTGCATACAGTGTGTGCATTTTACTAAAAGGGACCAAACATAACCTTCTACATAGTTAGCATCAAGATGCAGTTTCAGGACACATTCATTACTTTTGAAGCAGGAAGATGAATCTCTGTAAGAGCCTGCACTTCAAAAGAGCTGGCAGTCAATGATGTGATGTCCTCACTGCAAATTATCCTCTACAGACCACCTCTTAACTCAGTGATTCTTTCGGGCTTCATGATTTTATTTTGTTAGCTGTCAATGTCGACATCAGATACTTCATATATGACTCTAGTGGGGTCATATTTTTTCCTTAAATGGGAACACAGGGATTTCTCCCTCTTCACTATCACATTCCATTTCATTATTTCAACCACACATT